>JAAMOV010000013.1:0-165428 GCA_011696235.1 Quercus mongolica
TAAATGCTAAAAAATTTCAAAAATTAAAAGACATCCACCAGGCTTCATTTCAAGACGAAACGGGTAAGGACAGGCTGAAAAATAGAGAACAAAAAAAATTACCTTCCTATCTGTTCGAACCCGACCCGATTTAGAAAATTCAAAAATAGAAGCAAAAATATTTTCAAAATTAAAAAATATCATCCAGGCTTCATTTCAAGACGAAACGGGTCAGGACGAGCCGAAAAATTGAGAACAAAAAGAATTTCCTTCCTATCCGTTCGAACCCGACCCGAGTTAGAAAATTCAAAAATAAATGTAAAATCATTTTCAAAATTATAAAACATCATCCAGGCTTCATTTCAAGACGAAACGGGTCAGGACAGGCCGAAAAATAGAAAACAAAAAAAATTTCCTTCCTGTCTGTTCGAACCCGACCCGAGTTAGAAAATTCAAAATTAAATGCAAACACATTTTCAAAATTATGAAACATCATCCAGGCTTCATTTCAAGACGAAACGGGTCAGGACGGGCCAAAAAATAGAGAACAAAAAAAATTTCCTTCCTATCCGTTCGAACCCGACCTGAATACGAAAATTCAAATATAAATGCAAAAAAAATTTTAAATGAAAAAACATCATCTGGGCATCATTTCAAGACGAAACGGGCCAAGACAGGCCGAAAAATAGAGAACAAAAATAATTTCCTTCCTATCCGTTCGAACCCGACCCGAGTTAGAAAATTCAAATATAAATTCAAAAATATTTTAAAAATTAAAAAACATCTTCCAGGCTTCATTTCAAGACGAAACGGGCCAACAGAGGCCAAAAAATAGAGAATAAAAAAAAATTCCTTCCTATCCGTTTGAACCCAACCCGAGTTAGAAAATTCAAAAATAAATGCTGAAAAATTCTAAAAATTAAAAAACATCATCCAGGTTTCATTTCAAGATGAAACGGGTGAAGGCAGGCCGAAAAATAAAGAAAAAAAAAATTTTCTTCCTATCTGTTCGAACCCGATCCGAGTTAGAAAATTTAAAAATAAATGCAAAAAAGTTTTAAAAATTAAAAAATATCATCTAGGTTTCATTTCAAGGTGAAACGGGTCAGGATAGGCTGAAAAATATAGAACAAAAAAATTTCCTTCCTATCCGTTCGAACCCGACCCGAGTTAGAGAAATAAAAAAAAAATGCAAAAAAAATTTAAAAATTAAAAAACATCATCCAGGCTTCATTTCAAGAGGAAATGGGTCAGGATATGATGAAAAACAGAAACAAAAAAAATTTCTTTCCTATCCGTTCGAACCCATCCCGAGTTAGAGAATTCAAAAATAAATGCAAAAAAATTTTAAAAATTGAAAAACATCATCCAGGCTTCATTTCATGAGGAAACGGGTCAGGACAGGCTGAAAAATAGAGAACAAAAAAAATCTCCTTCCTATCCGTTCGAACTCGACCCAAGTTAGAGAATTCAAAAATAAATGCAAAAAAATTTAAAAAATTAAAAAACATCATCTAGGTTTCATTTCAAGACGAAACGGGCCAGTACAGGCCGAAAAATAGAGAACAAAAATAATTTCCTCCCTATCTGTTCGAACTCGACCCGAGTTAGAAAATTCAAAAATAAATGCGAAAAAATTTCAAAAATTAAAAAACATCCTCTAGGCTTCATTTCAAGACGAATCGGGCCAAGACAGGCCGAAAAATAGAGAACAAAAATAATTTCCTTCCTATTCGTTCGAACCCGACCCGAGTTAGAAAATTCAAAAATAAATGCAGAAAAATTTCAAAAATTAAAAAAACATCATCCAGGCTTCATTGCAAGACGAAACGGGTCAGGGCAGATAGAAAAATAGATAACAAAAAAAATTTCCTTTCTATCCGTTCGAACCCGATCCGAGTTAGAGAATTCAAAAATAAATGCAAAAAAATTTTAAAAATTAATAAACATTATCCAGGTTTCATTTCAAGACGAAACGAGCCAGTACAAGCCGAAAAATAGAGAACAAAAATATTTTTCTCCCTATCTGTTCGAACCCGACAGGAGTTATAAAATTCGAAAATAAATGCGAAAAAATTTCAAAAATTAAAAAACATCCTCTAGGCTTCATTTCAAGACGAATCGGGCCAAGACAGGCCGAAAAATAGAGAACAAAAATAATTTCTTTCCTATTTGTTCGAACCCGACCCGAGTTAGAAAATTGAAAAATAAATGCAAAAAAATTCTAAAAATTAAAAAACATAATCCAGGTTTCATTTAAAGACGAAACGGGTGAATACAGGCCGAAAAATAGAGAAGAAAAAAATTTTCTTCCTACCCGTTCAAACCCGACCCTAGTTAGAGAAATAAAAAATAAATGCAAAAAAATTTTAAAAATTAAAAAACATCATCCAGGTTTCATTTCAAGACCAAACGTGCCAGTACAGGCCGAAAAATAGAGAACAAAAATAATTTTCTCCCTATCTGTTCGAACCCGACCCGAGTTAGAAAATTCAAAAATAAATGCGAAAAAATTTCAAAAATTAAAAAACATCCTCCAGGCTTCATTTCAAGATGAACTGGGCCAAGACAGGCCCAAAAATAGAGAACAAAAAGAATTTCCTTCCTATCTGTTCGAACTCGACCCGAGTTAGAAAATTCAAAAATAAATGCTAAAAAATTTCAAAAATTAAAAGACATCCACCAGGCTTCATTTCAAGACGAAACGGGCAAGGATAGGCTTAAAAATAGAGAACAAAAAAAATTTCTTTCTTATCCGTTCGAACCCGACCCGATTTAGAAAATTCAAAAATAGAAGCAAAAATATTTTCAAAATTAAAAAACATCATCCAGGCTTCATATCAAGACGAAACGGGTCAGGACGAGCCGAAAAATAGAGAACAAAAAGAATTTCCTTCCTATCCATTCGAACCCGACCCGAGTTAGAAAATTCAAAAATAAATGTAAAAACATTTTCAAAATTATAAAACATCATCCAGGCTTCATTTCAAGACAAAACGGGTCAGGACAAGCCGAAAAATAGAAAACAAAAAAAAATTCCTTCCTATCTGTTCGAACCCGACCCGAGTTAGAAAATTCAAAATTAAATGCAAAAACATTTTCAAAAGGCACAATTGCACTTTTAGTCCCTATATTTTGAAGTTTTTCCATTTTAGTCCCTACATTTTAATTTTTCCACTTTTAGTCCCTGATTCAAATTTACGCGTTCTATTTTGGTCCTTTCCGTTAAGCCACCAACGGAAATTGCTTAGGTGGCAAACTGATACTAACGTGGTCAATTAAAAAATAATAAAACAATTTAATTAGCATTTCGAAAATGCCATGTCAGCTTTTTAATATAACAAAATTTATTAATGAATTTTAACAAAATTAAAAAACAAAAAACAAAATTAAAAATAATAAAACCCTTCAATTCATATCTAATTCATTTTGAACAAGAACACAATCACAAATTTAAACAACACAAACCCAGAACCAAACACAAAAAACACAAACACAAATTTAAACATTAACACAAGATCATAAACACAAACACAAACAACACAATAACAAACATAAACCAATTAAAAAGAGTAATTAAAATTTTTTCTTTTTTTTCTTTTCATTATTTTCGGAAGAACAAAGTAACATGTTCTTCGTGTTCTTCGGGGTTGCCCAGAAAATTCAAATAATCAAAATCCCTTTCCTCCACCGAATCCTCCAACAAATCAAACCCACAAACCCAGAAAAATAATAAAATCCACATGAAAAAAACAAACCCAGATAAAATTGATAAATTAAACATGAACACATTATATATTTGAACAAGAACACAAACCCAGCAAATTTAAAACCAAAAAAATTAAATTCAAACCCAGTAAAATGAAATCTGAGCCTCCAAATCTCACATCCCAGCAAACCCAAGCAACCACCAACAAATTGGCAAAACCCAACCCACCACCACTCCACTGACCACCCACACCACCAACAGATCTGAACAAAACCACCCAGCGACAACTTTCTCATCAATACATCGATACCTGGGCTTCAAAGTTGTGCAAACCACGTTAGAGCCGAACCCAATAGTCACTAGATTCAATCAATCGATCAGTAAATCTCACCTCTATCTCCTCTATCATCCTTCGCCCCCCCCCCCCCCCCCTCTCTCTCTCTCTGAAACCAAAGCCCGAAGAGCAACGAAGACCAAGATTGTCCATCGATTTGTATGTGGGACATGTTTGTTAATCTGGATTTGCTGTGTTTGTGGCTGTTTGGCTGGGTTTTGCTTGTGATTGCTGGGTGGGTTTGAATCGGTGGTTTTGGGTTTGAATCGGCCAGCTGCTTTAAGTTTCAGTGGTTGCTGGGTTGGTTTCTTTAAGTTTCAGTGGTTGTTATTGGGGGTTTGTTTGAGTTTCGGTTGCTGGGGTTTTGTTCGCGGTGGTGGTGGATGATTTTGTTCGAGGAGTTTTGGGTGCTGCTCAACTTTAATTTTGGGTTTAGTTTTGGAATTGAATCAGAGGTTGAATACATTCACCACTGCTGCCTTACAAGTTGCCGATCTCACCGCCGTCGACCTTACATGCCGCCAACTCGCCACTGGTCTCGCTCCTCACCGATCTGAGTTTCTGGGTTGTGGGTTGATTTCGTGGGTTTATGGTGTGGTTCTTTGGTTGATTTTGGATTGTGGGTTGTGATGGTGTTGATGGTGAGTTTTAGGTGGTGATCTTATTTTATGGGTCTTAGGAGTTTATGTTTTTTTTTTTTGATTATGTTCTTTGTGTTTGTGATCTTGCGTTAATGTTTGTGTTTTGTGTTTTGTTCTGGGTTTGTTCTTCATGTTCTTGTGTTGATGTTTAAATTTGTGATTGTGTTCCTGTTTAAAATGTATTTTATTGTTTTTAATTTTGTTTTTTGTTTTTTAATTTTGTTAAAATTCATTAATAAATTTTGTTATATTAAAAAGCTGACATGGCATTTTTTAAATGCTAATTAAATTTTTTTATTATTTTTTAATTGACCACGTTAGTATCAGTTTGCCACCTAAGCAATTTCCGTTGGTGGCTTAACGGAAAGGACCAAAATAGAACGCGTAAATTTGAATCAGGGACTAAAAGTGGAAAAATTAAAATGTAGGGACTAAAATGGAAAAACTTCAAAATGTAGGGACTAAAAGTGCAATTGTGCCTTTTCAAAATTATGAAACCTCATCCAGGCTTCATTTCAAGACGAAACGGGTCAGGCCAGGCCAAAAAATAGAGAACAAAAAAAATTTCCTTCCTATCCGTTCGAACCCGACCTGAATATGATAATTCAAATATAAATGCAAAAAAAAATTTAAATGAAAAAACATCGTCCAGGCTTCATTTCAAGACGAAACGGGCCAAGACAGGCCGAAAAATAGAGAACAAAAATAATTTCATTCCTATCCGTTCGAACCCGACCCGAGTTAGAAAATTCAAATATAAATGCAAAAAAATTTTAAAAATTAAAAAACATCATCCAGGCTTCATTTCAAGACAAAACGGGCCAACAGAGGCCAAAAAATAGAGAATAAAAAAAATTTCCTTCCTATCCGTTTGAACCCAACCCGAGTTAGAAAATTCAAAAATAAATGCAGAAAAATTATAAAAATTAAAAAACATCATCCAAGTTTCATTTCAAGATGAAACGGGTGAAGGAAGGCCGAAAAATAAAGAAAAAATTTTTTTTTCTTCCTATCTGTTCGAACCCGATCCGAGTTAGAAAATTTAAAAATAAATGCAAAAAAATTTTAAAAATTAAAAAATATCATCTAGGATTCATTTCAAGGTAAAACGGATCAGGACAGGCTGAAAAATATGGAACAAAAAAATTTCCTTCCTATCCGTTCGAACCTGACCCGAGTTAGAGAAATAAAAAAAAATGCAAAAAAAATTTAAAAATTAAAAAACATCATCCAGGCTTCATTTCAAGAGGAAACGGGTCAGGACAGGACGAAAAATAGAAACAAAAAAAATTTCCTTCCTATCCGTTCGAACCCATCCTGAGTTAGAGAATTCAAAAATAAATGCAAAAAAATTTTAAAAATTGAAAAACATCATCCAGGCTTCATTTCATGAGGAAACGGGTCAGGACAGGCTGAAAAATAGAGAACAAAAAAAATCTCCTTCCTATCCGTTCGAACTCGACCCAAGTCAGAGAATTCAAAAATAAAAGCAAAAAAATTTTAAAAATTAAAAAACATCATCCAGGTTTCATTTCAAGACGAAACGGGTGAAGACAGGCCAAAAAATAGAGAAGAAAAAAAAAATTTCTGCCTATCCATTCGAACCCGACCCTACTTAGAAAATTCAAAAATAAATGCAAAAAAATTTTAAAAATTAAAAAACATCATCTAGGCTTCATTTCAAGACGAAACGGGTCAGGACAGGCTGGGAAATAGAGAACAAAAAAAATTTCCTTCCTATCCGTTCGAACCCGACCCAAGTTAGAGAATTCAAAAATAAATGCAAAAAAATTTTAAAAATTAAAAAACATCATCTAGGCTTCATTTCAAGACGAAACGGGTCAGGACAGGCTGAAAAATAGGGAACAAAAAAATTTCCTTCCTATCCGTTCGAACCCGACCCAAGTTAGAGAATTCAAAAATAAATGCAAAAAAATTTTAAAAATTGAAAAACATCATCCAGGCTTCATTCAAAGACGAAACGGGTCAGGACAGGTTGGGAAATAGAGAACAAAAAAAATTTCCTTCCTATCCGTTCGAACCCGATCCAAGTTAGAGAATTCAAAAATAAATGCAAAAAAAATTAAAAATTAAAAAACATCATCCAGGCTTCATTTCAAGACAAAACGGGCCAAGACAGGCCGAAAAATAGAGAACAAAAAAAATTTCCTTCCTATCCGTTTGAACCCAACCCGAGTTAGAAAATTCAAAAATAAATGCAGAAAAATTCTAAAAATTAAAAAACATCATCCAGGTTTCATTTCAAGACGAAACGAGTGAAGGCAGGCCGAAAAATAGAGAAGAAAAAAAATTTTCTTCCTATCCGTTCGAACCCGACCCGAGTTAGAAAATTCAAAAATAAATGCAGAAAAATTCTAAAAATTAAAAAACATCATCCAGGTTTCATTTTAAGACGAAACGGGTGAAGACAGGCCGAAAAATGGAGAAGAAAAAAAATTTTCTTCCTATCCGTTCGAACCCGACCCGAGTTAGAATATTCAAAAATAAATGCAAAAAAAATTTTAAAAATTAAAAAACATCATCCAGACTTCATTTAAAGACGAAACGGGCAAGGACAGGCCGAAAAATAGAAAACAAAAATAATTTCCTTCCTATACATTCGAACCCGACCCGAGTTAGAAAATTCAAAAATAAATGTAGAAAAATTTCAAAAATTATAAAACATCATCCAGGCTTCATTTCAAGACGAAACAAGTCAGGATAGGCCGAAAAATAGAGAACAAAAAAAATTTCCTTCATACCCGTTCGAACCCGACCCGAGTTAGAAAATTCAAAAATAAATGCAAAAAAATTTCAAAAAATAAAAAACATCATCCAGGCTTCATTTCAAGACGAAACGGTCGAGGACAGGCCGAAAAATGGAGAACAAAAAAAATTTCCGTCCTATCCGTTCGAACCCGACCCGATTTAGAAAATTCAAAAATAAATGCAGAAAAATTTTCAAAATTAAAAAACATCATCTAGGCTTCATTTCAAGACGAAACGGGTTAGGACGGGCCGAAAAATAGAGAACAAAAAAAATTTCCTCCCTATCCGTTCGAACCCGACCCGAATACAAAAATTCAAATATAAATGCAAAAAAATTTTAAAAAATCAAAAACATCATCCAGGCTTCAGTTCAAGACGAAACGGGTCAGGACAGGCCAAAAAATAGAGAACGAAAATAATTTCCTCCCTATCCGGTCGAACTCGTCCCGAGTTAGAAAATTCAAAAATAAATGCAAAAAAATTTTAAAAATTAAAAAACATCATCCAAGTTTCATTTCATGACGAAACGGGACAGGATAGGCCGAAAAATTAAAGAACAAAAATAATTTCCTTCCTATCCGTTCGAACCCGACCAGAGTTAGAAAATTAAAAAATAAATGCAAAAATATTCTAAAAATTAAAAAACATCATCCGGGCTTCATTTCAAGACGAAACGGGTGAAGACAGGCCGAAAAATAGAGAAGAAAAGAAATTTTATTCCTATCCGTTCGAACCCAACCGTAGTTAGAAAGTTCAAAAATAAATGCAAAAAAATTTTAAAAAATCAAAAACATCATCCAGGCTTCAGTTCAAGGCGAAACGGGTCAGGACAGGCCGAAAAATAGAGAACAAAAATAATTTCCTTCCTATCTGTTCGAACCTGACCCGAGTTAGAAAATTCAAAAATAAGAGCAGAAAAATTTCAAAAATTAAAAAACAACATCCAAGCTTCTTTGCAAGACGAAACGGGTTAGGACAGGCTGAAAAATAGAGAACAAAAAAAATTTCCTTCCTACCTGTTCGAACCCGACCCGAGTTAGAAAATTCAAAAATAAGAGCAGAAAAATTTCAAAAATTAAAAAACATTATCCAGGCTTCTTTGCAAGACGAAACGGGTTAGGACTGTTCGAAAAATAGATAAGAAAAAAATTTTTATTCCAATCCGTTCGAACCCGACCGTAGTTAGAAAATTCAAAAATAAATGCAAAAAAATTTTAAAAAATCAAAAACATTATCCAGGCTTCATTTCAAGACGAAACGGGCAAGGACAGGCTGAAAAATAGAGAACAAAATAAATTTCCTTTATATCCGTTCAAACCCGACCCGATTTAGAAAATTAAAAAATAAATGCAACAAAATTTTAAAAATTAAAAAACATCATCCAGGTTTCATTTCAAGACGAAATGGGTCAGGACGGGCCGAAAAATTGAGAACAAAAAAAATTTCCTTCCAATCCGTTTGAACCCGACCCGATTTAGAAAATTCAAAAATAAAAGCAAAAAAATTTCAAAAATTAAAAGACATCCACCAGGCTTCATTTCAAGACGAAACGAGCAAGGACAGGCTGAAAAATAGAGAACAAAAAAAATTTCCTTCCAATCCGTTTGAACCCGACCCGATTTAGAAAATTCAAAAATAAAAGCAAAAAAATTTTCGAAATTAAAAAACATCGTCCAGGCTTCATTTCAAGACGAAATGGGTCAGGACGGGCCGAAAAATTGAGAACAAAAAAAATTTCCTTCCTACCCGTTCGAACCCGACCCGAGTTAGAAAATTCAAAAATAAATGCGAAAAAATTTCAAAAATTAAAAGACATCCACCAGGCTTCATTTCAAGACGAAACGGGCAAGGACAGGCTGAAAAATAGAGAAGAAAAAAAAATTTCTGCCTATCCGTTCGAACCCGACCCTACTTAGAAAATTCGAAAATAAATGCAAAAAAATTTCAAAAATTAAAAAACATCATCCAGACTTCATTTCAAGACGAAACGGGTCAGGACAGGCTGAAAAATAGAGAACAAAAAAAATTTCCATCCTATCCATTCGAACCCGACCCGAGTTAGAAAATTCAAAAATAAATGCAAAAAAATTTTAAAAATTAAAAAACATCATCCAGGCTTCATTTCAGGATGAAACGGGTCAAGACAGGCCGAAAAATAGAGAACAAAAAAAATTTCCTTCCTATCCGTTCGAACTCGACCCGAGTTAGAAAATTCAAAAATAAAGGCAGAAAAATTCTAAAAATTAAAAAACATCATCCAGGTTTCATTTCAAGACGAAACGGGTGAAGGCAGGCCGAAAAATAGAGAAGAAAAAAAAAATTTCAGCCCATCCGTTCGAACCCGACCCTACTTAGAAAATTCAAAAATAAATGCAAAAAATTTTAAAAATTAAAAAACGTCATATAGGCTTCATTTCAAGACGAAACGGGTCAGGACAGGCTGAAAAATAGAGAACAAAAAAAATTCTCTTCCTATCTGTTCGAACCCGACCCGAGTGAGAGAATCCAAAAATAAATGCAAAAAAATTTTAAAAATTGAAAAACATCATCCAGGCTTCATTTAAAGACGAAACGTGTCAGGACAGGCTGGGAAATAGAGAACAAAAAAAATTTCCTTCCTATCCGTTCGAACCCGACCTGAGTTAGAGAATTCAAAAATAAATGCAAAAAAATTTTAAAAATAATAAACATCATCCAGGTTTCATTTCAAGACGAAACGAGCCAGTACAGGCCGAAAAATAGAGAACAAAAAAAAAATTTCCCTATCTGTTCGAACCCGACCCGAGTTAGAAAATTCAAAAATAAATGCGAAAAAATTTCAAAAATTAAAAAACATCATCCAGGCTTCATTTCAAGACGAACCGGGCCAAGACAAGCCAAAAAATAGAGAACAAAAATAATTTCCTTCCTATCTGTTCGAACCCGACCCGAGTTAGAAAATTCAAAATTAATGCAAAAAAATTCTAAAAATTAAAAAACATCATTCATGTTTGATTTAAAGACGAAACGGGTGAAGACAGGCCGAAAAATAGAGAAGAAAAAAAAATTTTCTTCCTACCCGTTCAAACCCGACCCGAGTTAGAGAATTAAAAAATAAATGCAAAAAAATTTTAAAAATTAGAAAACATCATCCAGGTTTCATTTCAAGACCAAACGTGCCAGTACAGGCTGAAAAATAGAGAACAAAAATTATTTTCTCCCTATCTGTTCGAACCCGACCCGAGTTAGAAAATTCCAAAATAAATGCGAAAAAATTTCAAAAATTAAAAGACATCCACCATGCTTCATTTCAAGACGAAACGGGCAAGAACAGGCTGAAAAATAGAGAACAAAAAAAATTTCCTTCCTATCCGTTCGAACTCGACCCGATTTAGAAAATTCAAAAATAAAAGCTAAAAAATTTTCAAAATTAAAAAACATCATCCAGGCTTCATTTGAAGACGAAACGGGTCAGGACAGGCCGAAAAATAGGGAACAAAAAAAATTTTCTTCCTATCCGTTCGAACCCGACCCGAGTTAGAAAATTCAAAAATAAATGCGAAAAAATTTCAAAAATTAAAAGACATCCACCAGGCTTCATTTCAAGACGAAACGGGCAAAGACAGGCTGAAAAATAGAGAAGAAAAAAAAATTTCTGCCTATCCGTTCTAACCCGACCCTACTTAGAAAATTCGAAAATAAAAGCAAAAAAATTTCAAAAATTAAAAAACATCATCCAGGCTTCATTTCAAGACGAAACAAGTCAGGACAGGCTGAAAAATAGAGAAAAAAAAAATTTCCATCCTCTCCATTCGAACCCGACCCGAGTTAGAAAATTCAAAAATAAATGCAAAAAATTTTTAAAAATTAAAAAACATCATCCAGGCTTCATTTCAGGATGAAACGGGTCAAGACAGGCCGAAAAATAGAGAACAAAAAAAATTTCCTTCCTATCCGTTCGAACCCGACCCGAGTTCGAAAATTCAAAAATAAAGGCAGAAAAATTCTAAAAATTAAAAAACATCATCCAGGTTTCATTTCAAGACGAAACGTGTGAAGACCGGCCGAAAAATAGAGAAGAAAAAAAAATTTCAGCCCATCCGTTCGAACCCGACCCTACTTAGAAAATTCAAAAATAAATGCAAAAAAATTTTAAAAATTAAAAAACATCATATAGGCTTCATTTCAAGACGAAACGGGTCAGGACAGGCTGAAAATTAGAGAACAAAAAAAATTCCCTTCCTATCCGTTCGAACCCGACCCGAGTGACAGAATCCCAAAATAAATGCAAAAAAATTTTAAAAATTGAAAAACATCATCCAGGCTTCATTTAAAGACGAAACGGGTCAGGACAGACTGGGAAATAGAGAACAAAAAAAATTTCCTTCCTATCCATTCAAACTCGACCCAAGTTAGAGAATTCAAAAATACATGCAAAAAATTGTAAAAATTAAAAAATATCATCCAGGTTTCATTTCAAGACGAAACGAGCCAGTACAGGCCGAAAAATAGAGAACAAAAATAATTTCCTTCCTATCGGTTCGAACCCGACTCGAGTTAGAAAATTCAAAAATAAATGCAAAAAAATTCTAAAAATTAAAAAATGTCATCCAGGTTTCATTTTAAGATGAAACGGGTGAAGACAGGCCGAAAAATGGAGAAGAAAAAAAATTTTCTTCCTATCCGTTCGAACCCGACCCGTGTTAGAAAATTCAAAAATACATGCAAAAAAATTCTAAAAATTAAAAAACATCATCCAGGTTTCATTTTAAGACGAAACGGGTGAAGATAGGCCGAAAAATGGAGAAGAAAAAAAATTTTCTTCCTATCCGTTCGAACCCGACCCGAGTTAGAAAATTCAAAAATAAATGCAGAAAAATTCTAAAAATTAAAAAACATCATCCAGGTTTCATTTTAAGACGAAACGGATGAAGACAGGCCGAAAAATGGAGAAGAAAAAAAATTTTCTTCCTATCCGTTCGAACCCGACCCGAGTTAGAAAATTCAAAAATAAATGCGGAAAAATTCTAAAAATTAAAAAACGTCATCCAGTTTCATTTTAAGATGAAACGGGTGAAGACAGGCCGAAAAATGGAGAAGAAAAAAAATTTTCTTCCTATCCGTTCGAACCCGACCCGAGTTAGAAAATTCAAAAATAAATGCAGAAAAATTCTAAAAATTAAAAAACATCATCCAGGTTTCATTTTAAGACGAAATGGGTGAAGATAGGCCGAAAAATGGAGAAGAAAAAAAATTTTCTTCCTATCCGTTCGAACCCGACCCGAGTTAGAAAATTCAAAAATAAATGCAGAAAAATTCTAAAAATTAAAAAACATCATCCAGGTTTCATTTTAAGACGAAACGGATGAAGATAGGCTGAAAAATGGAGAAGAAAAAAAAAATTCTTCCTCTCCGTTCGTACCCGACCCGAGTTACAAAATTCACAAATAAATGCAAAAAAATTTTAAAAATTAAAAAACATCATCCAGACTTCATTTCAAGATGAAATGGGTCAAGACAGGCCGAAAAATAGAGAAAAAAAATAATTTCCTTCCTACCCATTCGAACCCGACCCGAGTTAGAAAATTCAAAAATAAATGCAAAAAAATTTTAAAAATTAAAAAACATCATCCAGGCTTCATTTCAAGATGAAACGGGTCAAGACAGGCCGAAAAATAGAGAAAAAAAATAATTTCCTTCCTATCCATTCGAACCCGACCCGAGTTAGAAAATTCAAATATATATGCAAAAAAAATTTTAAAAATTAAAAAACATCTTGCAGGCTTCATTTAAAGACGAAACGGGCAAGGACAGGACGAAAAATAGAGAACAAAAATAATTTCCTTCCTATCCATTCGAACTCGACCCGAGTTAGAAAATTCAAAAATAAATGTAGAAAAATTTCAAAAATTAAAAAACATCATCCAGGCTTCATTTCAAGACGAAACGAGTCAGGACAGGCCGAAAAATAGAGAACAAAAATAATTTCCTTCCTATCTGTTCGAACCCGACCCGAGTTAGAAAAATAAAAAATAAATGCAAAACAATTCTAAAAATTAAAAAACATCATCCAGATTTGATTTAAAGACGAAACGGGTGAAGTCAGGCCGAAAAATAGGGAAGAAAAAAAATTTTCTTCCTACCCGTTCAAACCCGACCCGAGTTAGAGAATTAAAAAGTAAATGCAAAAAAATTTTAAAAATAAAAAAATATCATCCAGGTTTCATTTCAAGAACAAACGTGCCAGTACAGGCTGAAAAATAGAGAACAAAAATAATTTTCTCCCTATCAGTTCGAACCCGACCCGAGTTAGAAAATTAAAAAATTAACGCGAAAAAATTTCAAAAATTAAAAAACATCCTCCAGGCTTCATTTCAAGACGAACCGGGCCTAGACAGGCCCAAAAATAGAGAACAAAAATAATTTTCTCCCTATCTGTTCGAACCCGACCTGAGTTAGAAAATTCAAAAATAAATGCGTAAAAATTTCAAAAATTAAAAAACATCCTCCAAGCTTCATTTCAAGACGAACCGGGCCAAGACAGGCCGAAAAATAGGGAACAAAAATAATTTCCTTCCTATCTGTTCGAACCTGACCGATTTAGAAAATTCAAAAATAAATGCAAAAAAATTCTAAAAATTAAAAAACATCATCCAGGTTTGATTTAAAGACGAAAGGTGCCAGTACAGGCTGAAAAATAGAGAACAAAAATACCCGACCCGAGTTCGAGAATTCAAAAATGAATGCAAAAAAATTTTAAAAATTAAAAAGCATCATCCATGTTTCATTTCAATACGAAACGGGCCAGTAGTGGCCGAAAAATAGAGAACAAAAATAATTTCCTCCCTATCCGTTCGAACCCAACCCGAGTTAGAAAATTTAAAAATAAATGCAAGAAAATTTTAAAAATTAAAAAACATCATCCAGGTTTAATTTCAAGACGAACCGAGCCAAGACATGCCAAAAAATAGAGAACAAAAATAATTTCCTCCCTATTTGTTCGAACCCGACCCGAGTTAGAAAATTCAAAAATAAATGCGAAAAAATTTCAAAAATTAAAAAACATCCTCCTGGCTTCATTTCAAGACGAACCGGGCCAAGGCAGGCCGAAAATAAAGAACAAAAATAATTTCCTTCCTATCTGTTCGAACCCGACCCGAGTTAGAAAATTCAAAAATAAATGCAAAAAAATTCTAAAAATTAAAAAACATCATCCAGGTTTCATTTAAAGACGAAACGGGTGAAGACAGATCGAAAAATAGAGAAGAAAAAAAATTTTCTTCCTATCCGTTCGAACCCAACCCAAGTTAGAGAATTAAAAAATAAATGCAAAAAAATTTTAAAAATTCAAAAACATCATCCAGGTTTCATTTCTAGGCCAAACGTGCTAGTACAGGCCGAAAAATAGAGAACAAAAATAATTTTCTCCCTATCTGTTCGAACCCGACCCGAGTTAGAGAATTCAAAAATAAATGCTAAAAAATTTGAAAACTTAAAAGACATCCTCCAGGCTTCATTTCGAGACGAACCGGGCCAAGACAGACCCAAAAATAGAGAACAAAAATAATTTCCTTCCTATCTGTTCGAACCCGACCCGAGTTAGAAAATTCAAAAATAAATGCGAAAAAATTTCAAAAATTAAAAGACATCCACCAGGCTTCATTTCAAGACGAAACGGGTCAGGACGGGCCGAAAAATAGAGAACAAAAAAAATTTCCTTCCAATCCATTCGAACCCGACCCGAGTTAGAAAATTCAAAAATAAATGCAAAAACATTTCCAAAATTATAAAACATCATCCAGGCTTCATTTCAAGACGAAACGGGTCAGGACAGGCCGAAAAATAGAAAACAAAAAAAATTTCCTTCCTATCCGTTCGAACCAGACCCGAGTTAGAAAATTCAAAATTAAATGCAAAAACATTTTCAAAATTATAAAACATCATCCAGGCTTCATTTCTGGACGAAACGGGTCAGGACAGGCCGAAAAATAGAGAACAAAAAAAAATTTCTTCCTATCCGTTCGAACCTGACCTGAATACGAAAATTCAAATATAAATGAAAAAAAAATTTAAATTAAAAAACATCGTCCAGGCTTCATTTCAAGACGAAACGGGCCAAGACAGGCCAAAAAATAGAGAACAAAAATAATTTCCTTCCTATCCGTTCGAACCCGACCCGAGTTAGAAAATTCAAATATAAATGCAAAAAAATTTTAAAAATTAAAAAACATGATCCAGGCTTCATTTCAAGACGAAAGGGGCCAACACAGGCCAAAAAATAGAGAACAAAAAAAATTTCCTTCCTATCCGTTTGAACCCAATTCGAGTTAGAAAATTCAAAAATAAATGTAGAAAAATTCTAAAAATTAAAAAACATCATCCAGGTTTCATTTCAAGACGAAACGGGTGAAGGCAGGCCGAAAAATAGAGAATTTTTTTTTTCTTCCTATCTGTTCGAACCCGACCCGAGTTAGAGAATTTAAAAATAAATGCAAAAAAATTTTAAAAATTAAAAAACATCATCTAGGCTTCATTTCAAGATGAAACGGGTCAGGACAGACTAAAAAATATAGAACAAAAAAAAATTTCTTCCTATCCGTTCGAACCCGACCTAAGTTAGAGAAATCAAAAATAAATGCAAAAAAAATTTAAAAATTAAAAAACATCATCCAGGCTTCATTTCAAGACGAAACGGGTCAGGACAGGACGAAAAATAGAAACAAAAAAAATTTCCTTCCTATCCGTTCGAACCCAACCCGAGTTAGAGAATTCAAAAATAAATTTATCGGGAAATTCTGTACATTAAATGTAAGGAAATTCTGGTTTTACGGAGAAATTGAAAATCCAAAATTTCGTAAATTCAGCAGGAATTGTGTACATTATATATGTGCGGAATATCTGGATTTGCAGAGAAATTGAATATCTTGAAATATATAAATTCAACGGGAAATTATGTACATTATATGTACGGAATGTTTGGATTTGCAGATAAATTGAAAATCCAGAACAACGTAAATTCCACGAGAAATTGTGTACATTAAATGTACGGAATGTCTGGTTTTGTGGAGAAATTGAATATTCAAAATTTTGTAAATTCAACGAGAAATTGTGTACATTATATATGTATGGATTGCCAGGATATGCGGAGAAATTGAAAATCTAGAACAGCGCAAATTCAACGGGAAATTGTGTACATTAAAAGTACGGACTGTCTAGATTTGCAGATAAATTGAAAATCCAGAACTGAGTAAATTCATCGGGAAATTGTGTACATTATATATGTACCAAATATCTGGATTTGCAGAGAATTTGAATATCTAGAACTGCGTAAATTCATTGGAAAATCGTGTACATTAAATGCTCTGACTGTCTAGATTTGCAGATAAATTGAAAATCCAGAATTGAGTAAATTTATCGAAAAATTGTGTACATTAAATGTACAGAAAGTCTGGTTCTACGGAGAAATTGAAAATCCAAAATTTCATAAATTCAGCGGGAATTGTGTACATTATATATGTACGGAATATCTGGATTTAAAGAGAAATTGAATATCTTGAAATATATAAATTCAACGGGAAACTATGTACGTTATATGTACGGAATGTTTGGATTTGCAGATAAATTGAAAATCCAGAACAGCTTAAATTCCACGAGAAATTGTGTACATTAAATGTACGGAATGTCTGGTTCTGTGGAGAAATTTAATATCCAAAATTTCATAAATTCAACAAGAGATTGTGTACAGTATATTTGTATGGAATGTCAGGACATGCGGAGAAATTGAAAATCTAGGACTGTGTAAATTCAACGAGAAATTGTGTACATTAAATGTACGGACTGTCTAGATTTGCAGATAAATTGAAAATCCAGAACCGAGTAAATTCGTCGGGAAATTGTGTACATTAAATGTACGGAGAGTCTAGTTTTGCGGAGAAATTGAAAATCCAAAATTTCTTAAATTCAGCGGGAATTGTGTACATTATATATGTACGGAATGACTAGATTTGCAGAGAAATTAAATATCCAAAAATGCGTAAATTCAATGGGAAATAGTGTTCATTAACTATACGAACAGTCCGGATTTGTAGATAAATTGAAAATCCAGAACTGTGTAAAATCTAATGGAAATTGTCCACATTAAATATATGGAATGTCTAGTTTTGCGGCGAAATTTAATATCCAAAATTTCGTAAACTCAGCACGAAATAGTGTATATTATATATGTATGGAATGTCTGAATTTGAAGAGAAAATGAATATCCGGAACTGCGTAAATTCAACGGAAAATTGTGTAAATTAAATGAGCGGACTGTCTGGATTGGCAGATAAATTGAAAATCCAGAACTGAGTAAATTTATCGGGAAATTCTGTACATTAAAAGTACGGAAAGTCTGATTTTACGGAGAAATTGAAAATCCAAAATTTCGTAAATTCAGCAGGAATTGTGTACATTATATATGTACGGAATATCTGGATTTGCAGAGAAATTGAATATCTTGAAATATATAAATTCATCGGGAAATTATGTACATTATATGCACGGAATGTTTGGATTTGCAGATAAATTGAAAATCCAGAACAACGTAAATTCCATGAGAAATTGTGTACATTAAATGTACGGAATGTCTGGTTTTGTGGAGAAATTGAATATCCAAAATTTTGTAAATACAACGAGAAATTGTGTACATTATATACGTATGGAATGTCAGGATATGCGGAAAAATTGAAAATCTAGAACAGAAGAAATTCAACGGGAAATTGTGTACATTAAATGTACGGACTGTCTAGATTTGCAGATAAATTGAAAATCCAGAATTGAGTAAATTCATCGGGAAATTGTGTGCGTTATATATGTACCAATTATCTGGATTTGCAGAGAATTTAAATACCTAGAACTGCGTAAATTCATCGGAAAATCGCGTACATTAAATGCTGTGACTGTCTAGATTTGCAGATAAATTGAAAATCCAGAACTGAGTAAATTTATCGGGAAATTGTGTACATTAAATGTACGGAAAGTCTGGTTTTACGGATAAATTGAAAATCCAAAATTTCGTAAATTCAGCAGGAATTGTGTACATTATATATGTACGGAATATCTGGATTTTCAGAGAAATTGAATATCTTGAAATATATAAATTCAACGGGAAATTATGTACATTATATGTGCGGAATGTTTGGATTTGCAGATAAATTGAAAATCCAGAACAACGTAAATTCCATGAGAAATTGTGTACATTAAATGTACGGAATGTCCGGTTTTGTGGAGAAATTGAATATCCAAAATTTTGTAAATTCAACGAGAAATTGTGTACATTTTATATGTATGGAATGTCAGGATATGCAGAGAAATTGAAAATCTAGAACAGCGCAAATTCAACGGGAAATTGTGTACATTAAATGTACGGACTGTCTAGATTTGCAGATAAATTGAAAATCCAGAACTGAGTAAATCCATCGGGAAATCGTGTGCATTATATATGTACCAAATATCTGGATTTGCAGAGAATTTGAATATCTAGAACTGCGTAAATTCATCGGAAAATCGTGTACATTAAATGTACGGGCGGTCTAGATTTGCAGATAAATTGAAAATCCAGAACCGAGTAAATTCGTCGGGAAATTGTGTACATTAAATGTACGAAGAGTCTGGTTTTGCGGAGAAATTGAAAATCGAAAATTTCGTAAATTCAGCGGGAATTGTGTACGTTATATATGTACGGAATGACTAGATCTGCAGAGAAATTAAATATCCAGAAATGCGTAAATTCATTGGGAAATAGTGTTCATTAACTATACGAACAGTCTGGATTTGTAGATAAATTGAAAATCCAGAACTGTTTAAAATCTAATGTAAATTGTCCACATTAAATATATGGAATGTCTGGTTTTGCGGAGAAATTTAATATCCAAAATTTCGTAAATTCAGCACGAAATAGTGTATATTATATATGTATGGAATGTCTGAATTTGAAGAGAAATTGAATATACGGAACTGCGTAAATTCAACGGAAAATTGTGGAAATCAAATGAGCGGACTGTCTGGATTAGCAGATAAATTGAAAATCCAGAACTGAGTAAATTTATCTGGAAATTCTGTGCATTAAATGTACGGAAAGTCTGGTTTTACGGAGAAATTGAAAATCCAAAATTTCGTAAATTCAGCAGGAATTGTGTACATTATATATGTACGGAATATCTGGATTTGCAGAGAAATTGAATATCTTGAAATATATAAATTCAACGGGAAATTATGTACATTATATGTACGGAATGTTTGGATTTGCAGATAAATTGAAAATTCAGAACAACGTAAATTCCACGAGAACATGTGTACATTAAATGTACGGAATGTCTGGTTTTGTGGAGAAATTGAATATTCAAAATTTTGTAAATTCAACGAGAAATTGTTTACCTTATATATGTATGGAATGTCGGGATATGCGGAGAAATTGAAAATCTAGAACAGCTCAAATTCAACGGGAAATTGTGTACATTAAATGTACGAACTATCTAGATTTGCAGACAAATTGAAAATCCAGAACTGAGTAAATTTATCGGGAAATTTTGTACATTAAATGTACGGAGAGTCTGGTTTTACGGAAAAATTGAAAATCCAAAATTTCGTAAATTCAGCAAGAATTGTGTACATTATATATGTACGGAATATCTGGATTTGCAGAGAAATTGAATATCTTGAAATATATAAATTCATCAGGCAATTATGTACATTATATGTACGGAATGTTTGGATTTGCAGATAAATTGAAAATCCAGAACAACGTAAATTCCACGAGAAATTGTGTACATTAAATGTACGGAATGTCTGGTTTTGTGGAGAAATTGAATATTCAAAATTTTGTAAATTCAACGAGAAATTGTGTACATTATATATGTATGGAATGTCAAGATATGCGGAGAAATTGAAAATCTAGAACAGCACAAATTCAACGGGAAATTGTGTACATTAAATGTACGGACTGTCTAGATTTGCAGATAAATTGAAAATCTAGAACTGATTAAATTCATCGGGAAATCGTGTGCATTATATATGTACCAAATATCTGGATTTGCAGAGAATTTGAATATCTAGAACTGCGTAAATTCATCGGAAAATCGCGTACATTAAATGCTCTGACTGTCTAGATTTGCAGATAAATTGAAAATCCAGAACTGAGTAAATTTATCGGGAAATTGTGTACATTAAATGTACGGAAAGTCTGGTTTTACGGATAAATTGAAAATCCAAAATTTCGTAAATTCAGCAGGAATTGTGTACATTATATATGTACGGAATATCTGGATTTTCAGAGAAATTGAATATCTTGAAATATATAAATTCAACGGGAAATTATGTACATTATATGTACGGAATGTTTGGATTTGCAGATAAATTGAAAATCCAGAACAACGTAAATTCCAGGAGAAATTGTGTACATTAAATGTACGGAATGTCCGGTTTTGTGGAGAAATTGAATATCCAAAATTTTGTAAATTCAACGAGAAATTGTGTACATTTTATATGTATGGAATGTCAGGATATGCAGAGAAATTGAAAATCTAGAACAGCGCAAATTCAACGGGAAATTGTGTACATTAAATGTACGGACTGTCTAGATTTGCAGATAAATTGAAAATCCAGAACTGAGTAAATCCATCGGGAAATCGTGTGCATTATATATGTACCAAATATCTGGATTTGCAGAGAATTTGAATATCTAGAACTGCGTAAATTCATCGAAAAATCGTGTACATTAAATGCTCTGACTGTCTAGATTTGCAGATAAATTGAAAATCCAGAATTGAGTAAATTTAACGGAAAATTGTGTACATTAAATGTATAGAAAGTCTGGTTTTACGGAGAAATTGAAAATCCAAAATTTCATAAATTCAGCGGGAATTGTGTACATTATATTTGTACGGAATATCTGGATTTGCAGAGAAATTGAATATCTTGAAATATATACATTCAACGGGAAACTATGAACGTTATATGTACGGAATGTTTGGATTTGCAGATAAATTTAAAATCCAGAACAGCGTAAATTCCACGAGAAATAGTGTACATTAAATGTACGGAATGTCTGGTTCTGTGGAGAAATTTAATATCCAAAATTTCATAAATTCAACGAGAGATTGTGTACAGTATATATGCATGGAATGTCAGGATATGCGGAGAAATTGAATATCCAGAACTGCGTAAATTCAACGGAAAATTGTGGAAATTAAATGAGCGGACTGTCAGGATTTGCAGATAAATTGAAAATCCAGAACTGAGTAAATTTATCGGGAAATTCTGTATATTAAATGTACGGAAAGTCTGGTTTTACGGAGAAATTGAAAATCCAAAATTTCGTAAATTCAGCAGGAATTGTGTACATTATATATGTACGGAATATTTGGATTTGCAGAGAAATTGAAAATCTTGAAATATATAAATTTAACGGGAAATTATGTACATTATATGTACGGAATGTTTGGATTTGCAGATAAATTGAAAATCCAGAAGAACGTAAATTCCACGAGAAATTGTGTACAATAAATGTACGGAATGTCTGGTTTTGTGGAGAAATTGAATATTCAAAATTTTGTAAATTCAACGAGAAATTGTGTACATTATATATGTATGGAATGTCAAGATATGCGGAGAAATTGAAAATCTAAAACAGCGCAAATTCAACGGGAAATTGTGTACATTAAATGTACGGACTGTCTAGATTTGTAGATAAATTGAAAATCCAGAACTGAATAAATTCATCGGGAAATCGTGTGCATTATATATGTACCAAATATCTGGATTTGCAGAGAATTTGAATATCTAGAACTGCGTAAATTCCTCGGAAAATCGCGTACATTAAATGCTCTGACCGTCCAGATTTGCAGATAAATTGAAAACCCAGAACTGAGTACATTTATCGGGAAATTGTGTACATTAAATGTCCGGAAAGTCTGGTTTTACAGAGAAATTGAAAATCCAAAATTTCATAAATTCAGTGGGAATTGTGTGCATTATATATGTATGGAATTTCTGGATTTGCAGAGAAATTGAATATCTTGAAATATATAAATTTAACGGGAAATTATGTACATTATATGTACGGAATGTTTGAATTTGTAGATAAATTGAAAATCCAGAACAACGTAAATTCCACGAGAAATTGTGTACAATAAATGTACGGAATGTCTGGTTTTGTGGAGAAATTGAATATCCAAAATTTTGTAAATTCAACGAGAAATTGTGTACATTTTATATGTATGGAATGTCAGGATATGCGGAGAAATTGAAAATCTAGAACAACGCA
Organism: Quercus mongolica; assembly: GCA_011696235.1. Classification (NCBI taxonomy): domain Eukaryota; kingdom Viridiplantae; phylum Streptophyta; class Magnoliopsida; order Fagales; family Fagaceae; genus Quercus; species Quercus mongolica. Next base: position 22,713 of record JAAMOV010000013.1, read on the forward strand.
AATTCAACCGGAGATTGTGTACATTAAATTTACGGACTGTCTAGATTTGCAGATAAATTGAAAATCCAGAACAGAGTAAATTCATCGGGAAATTGTGTCCATTATATATGTACCAAATATCTGGATTTGCAGAGAATTTGAATATCTAGAACTGCGTAAATTCATCGGAAAATCGTGTACATTAAATGTACGGACTGTCTAGATTTGCAGATAAATTGAAAATCCAGAACCGAGTAAATTCGTCAGGAAATTGTGTACATTAAATGTACGGCGAGTCTGGTTTTGCGGAGAAATTGAAAATCGAAAATTTCGTAAATTCAGCGGGAATTGTGTACGTTATATATGTACGGAATGACTAGATCTGCAGAGAAATTAAATATCCAGAAATGCGTAAATTCATTGGGAAATAGTGTTCATTAACTATACGAACAGTCTGGATTTGTAGATAAATTGAAAATCCAGAACTGTGTAAAATCTAATGTAAATTGTCCACATTAAATATATGGAATGTCTGGTTTTGCGGAGAAATTTAATATCCAAAATTTCGTAAATTCAGCACGAAATAGTGTATATTATATATGTATGGAATGTCTGAATTTGAAGAGAAATTGAATATCCGGAACTGCGTAAATTCAACGGAAAATTGTGGAAATCAAATGAGCGGACTGTCTGGATTAGCAGATAAATTGAAAATCCAGAACTGAGTAAATTTATCGGGAAATTCTGTACATTAAATGTACGGAAAGTCTGGTTTTACGGAGAAATTGAAAATCCAAAATTTCGTTAATTCAGCAGGAATTGTGTACATTATATATGTACGGAATATCTGGATTTGCAGAGAAATTGAATATCTTGAAATATATAAATTCAACGGGAAATTATGTACATTATATGTACGGAATGTTTGGATTTGCAGATAAATTGAAAATTCAGAACAACATAAATTCCACGAGAACATGTGTACATTAAATGTACAGAATGTCTGGTTTTGTGGAGAAATTGAATATTCAAAATTTTGTAAATTCAACAAGAAATTGTTTACCTTATATATGTATGGAATGTCGGGATATGCGGAGAAATTGAAAATCTAGAACAGCGCAAATTCAACGGGAAATTGTGTACATTAAATGTACGAACTGTCTAGATTTGCAGACAAATTGAAAATCCAGAACTGAGTAAATTTATCGGGAAATTTTGTACATTAAATGTACGGAGAGTCTGGTTTTACGGAGAAATTGAAAATCCAAAATTTAGTAAATTCAGCAGGAATTGTGTACATTATATATGTACGGAATATCTGGATTTGCAGAGAAATTGAATATCTTGAAATATATAAATTCATCAGGCAATTATGTACATTATATGTACGGAATGTTTGGATTTGCAGATAAATTGAAAATCCAGAACAACGTAAATTCCACGAGAAATTGTATACATTAAATGTACGGAATGTCTGGTTTTGTGGAGAAATTGAATATTCAAAATTTTGTAAATTCAACGAGAAATTGTGTACATTATATATATATGGAATGTCAAGATATGCGGAGAAATTGAAAATCTAGAACAGCACAAATTCAACGGGAAATTGTGTACATTAAATGTACGGACTGTCTAGATTTGCAGATAAATTGAAAATACAGAACTGAGTAAATTCATCGGGAAATCGTGTGCATTATATATGTACCAAATATCTGGATTTGCAGAGAATTTGAATATCTAGAACTGCGTAAATTCATCGGAAAATCGCGTACATTAAATGCTCTGACTGTCTAGATTTGCAGATAAATTGAAAATCCAGAACTGAGTAAATTTATCGGGAAATTGTGTACATTAAATATAAGGAAAGTCTGGTTTTACAGAGAAATTGAAAATCCAAAATTTCATAAATTCAGCGGGAATTGTGTACATTATATATGTATGCAATTTCTGGATTTCAGAGAAATTGAATATCTTGAAATATATAAATTCAACGGGAAATTATGTACATTATATGTACGGAATGTTTGGATTTGTAAATAAATTGAAAATCCAGAACAACGTAAATTCCACGAGAAATTGTGTACAATAAATGTACGGAATGTCTGGTTTTGTGGAGAAATTGAATATCCAAAATTTTGTAAATTCAACGAGAAATTGTGTACATTTTATATGTATGGAATGTCAGGATATGCGGAGAAATTGAAAATCTAGAACAACGCAAATTCAACCGGAGATTGTGTACATTAAATGTACGGACTGTCTAGATTTGCTGATAAATTGAAAATCCAGAACAGAGTAAATTCATCGGGAAATTATGTCCATTATATATGTACCAAATATCTGGATTTGCAGAGAATTTGAATATCTAGAACTGCGTAAATTCATCGAAAAATCGTGTACATTAAATGCTCTGACTGTCTAGATTTGCAGATAAATTGAAAATCCAGAATTGAGTAAATTTAACGGAAAATTGTGTACATTAAATGTATAGAAAGTCTGGTTTTACGGAGAAATTGAAAATCCAAAATTTCATAAATTCAGCGGGAATTGTGTACATTATATTTGTACGGAATATCTGGATTTGCAGAGAAATTGAATATCTTGAAATATATACATTCAACGGGAAACTATGAACGTTATATGTACGGAATGTTTGGATTTGCAGATAAATTTAAAATCCAGAACAGCGTAAATTCCACGAGAAATTGTGTACATTAAATGTACGGAATGTCTGGTTCTGTGGAGAAATTTAATATCCAAAATTTCATAAATTCAACGAGAGATTGTGTACAGTATATATGCATGGAATGTCAGGATATGCGGAGAAATTGAATATCCGGAACTGCGTAAATTCAACGGAAAATTGTGGAAATTAAATGAGCGGACTGTCAGGATTTGCAGATAAATTGAATATCCAGAACTGAGTAAATTTATCGGGAAATTCTGTATATTAAATGTACGGAAAGTCTGGTTTTACGGAGAAATTGAAAATCCAAAATTTCGTAAATTCAGCAGGAATTGTGTACATTATATATGTACGGAATATTTGGATTTGCAGAGAAATTGAAAATCTTGAAATATATAAATTCAACGGGAAATTATGTACATTATATGTACGGACTGTTTGGATTTGCAGATAAATTGAAAATCCAGAAGAACGTAAATTCCACGAGAAATTGTGTACAATAAATGTACGGAATGTCTGGTTTTGTGGAGAAATTGAATATTCAAAATTTTGTAAATTCAACGAGAAATTGTGTACATTATATATGTATGGAATGTCAAGATATGTGGAGAAATTGAAAATCTAAAACAGTGCAAATTCAACGGGAAATTGTGTACATTAAATGTACGGACTGTCTAGATTTGTAGATAAATTGAAAATCCCGAACTGAATAAATTCATCGGGAAATCGTGTGCATTATATATGTACCAAATATCTGGATTTGCAGAGAATTTGAATATCTAGAACTGCGTAAATTCATCGGAAAATCGCGTACATTAAATGCTCTGACCGTCTAGATTTGCAGATAAATTGAAAACCCAGAACTGAGTAAATTTATCGGGAAATTGTGTACATTAAATGTACGGAAAGTCTGGTTTTACAGAGAAATTGAAAATTCAAAATTTCATAAATTCAGTGGGAATTGTGTGCATTATATATGTATGGAATTTCTGGATTTGCAGAGAAATTGAATATCTTGAAATATATAAATTCAACGGGAAATTATGTACATTATATGTACGGAATGTTTGGATTTGTAGATAAATTGAAAATCCAGAACAACGTAAATTCCACGAGAAATTGAGTACAATAAATGTACGGAATGTCTGGTTTTGTGGAGAAATTGAATATCCAAAATTTTGTAAATTCAACGAGAAATTGTGTACATTTTATATGTATGGAATGTCAGGATATGCGGAGAAATTGAAAATCTAGAACAACGCAAATTCAACCGGAGATTGTGTACATTAAATTTACGGACTGTCTAGATTTGCAGATAAATTGAAAATCCAGAACAGAGTAAATTCATCGGGAAATTGTGTCCATTATATATGTACCAAATATCTGGATTTGCAGAGAATTTGAATATCTAGAACTGCGTAAATTCATCGGAAAATCGGGTACATTAAATGCTCTGACTGTCTAGATTTGCAGATAAATTGAAAATCCAGAGTTGAGTAAATTTATCGGAAAATTGTGTACATTAAATGTACAGAAAGTCTGGTTTTACGGAGAAATTGAAAATCCAAAATTTCTTAAATTCAGCGGGAATTGTGTACATTATATATGTACGGAATATCTGGATTTGCAGAGAAATTGAATATCTTGAAATATATAAATACAATCGGAAACTATGTACGTTATATGTACGGAATGTTTGGATTTGCAGATAAATTAAAAATCCAGAACAGCCTAAATACCACGAGAAATTGTGTACATTAAATGTACGGAATGTCTGGTTCTGTGGAGAAATTTAATATCCAAAATTTCATAAATTCAACGAAAGATTGTGTACAGTATATATGCATGGAATGTCAGGATATGCGGAGAAATTGAAAATCTAGGACTGTGTAAATTCAACGAGAAGTTGTGTGCATTAAATGTACGGATTGTCTAGATTTGCAGATAAATTGAAAATCCAGAACCGAGTAAATTCGTCGGGAAATTGTGTACATTAAATGTACGGAGAGTCTTGTTTTGCGGAGAAATTGAAAATCGAAAATTTCGTAAATTCAGCGGGAATTGTGTACATTATATATGTACGGAATGACTAGATCTGCAGAGAAATTAAATATCCAGAAATGCGTAAATTCATTGGGAAATAGTGTCCATTAACTATACGAACAGTCTGAATTTGTAGATAAATTGAAAATCCAGAACTGTGTAAAATCTAATGGAAATTGTCCACATTAAATATGTGGAATGTCTGGTTTTGCGGAGAAATTTAATATCCAAAATTTCGTAAATTCAGCACGAAATAGTGTATATTATATATGTATGGAATGTCTGAATTTGAAGAGAAATTGAATATCCGGAACTGCGTAAATTCAACGGAAAATTGTGGAAATTAAATGAGCGGACTGTCTGGATTTGCAGATAAATTGAAAATCCAGAACTGAGTAAATTTATCGGGAAATTCTGTACATTAAATGTACGGAAAGTCTGGTTTTACGGAGAAATTGAAAATCCAAAATTTCGTAAATTCAGCAGGAATTGTGCACATTATATATGTACGGAATATTTGGATTTGCAGAGAAATTGAATATCTTGAAATATATAAATTCAACGGGAAATTATGTACATTATATGTACGGAATGTTTGGATTTGTAGATAAATTGAAAATCCAGAACAACGTAAATTCCGCGAGAAATTATGTACAATAAATGTACGGAATGTCTGGTTTTGTGGAGAAATTGAATATCCAAAATTTTGTAAATTCAACGAGAAATTGTGTACATTTTATATGTATGGAATGTCAGGATATGCGGAGAAATTGAAAATCTAGGACAGCGCAAATTCAACGGGAAATTGTGTACATTAAATGTGCGGACTGTCTAGATTTGCAGATAAATTTAAAATCCAGAACTGAGTAAATTCATCGGGAAATCGTGTGCATTATATATGTACCAAATATCTGGATTTGCAGAGAATTTGAATATCTAGAACTGCGTAAATTCATCGGAAAATCGCGTACATTAAATGCTCTGACTGTCTAGATTTGCAGATAAATTGAAAACCCAGAACTGAGTAAATTTATCGGGAAATTGTGTACATTAAATGTACGGAAAGTCTGGTTTTACAGAGAAATTGAAAATCCAAAATTTCATAAATTCAGCGGGAATTGTGTACATTATATATGTACGGAATATCTGGATTTTCAGAGAAACTGAATATCTTGAAATATATAAATTCAACGGGAAATTTTGTACATTATATGTACGGAATGTTTGGATTTGCAGGTAAATTGAAAATCTAGAACAACGTAAATTCCACGAGAAATTGTGTACATTAAATGTACGGAATATCTGGTTTTGTGGAGAAATTGAATATTCAAAATTTTATAAATTCAACGAGAAATTGTGTACATTATATATGTATGGAATGTCAGGATATGCGGAGAAATTGAAAATCTAGAACAGCGCAAATTCAACGGGAAATTGTGTACATTAAATGTACGGACTCTCTAGATTTGCAGATAAATTGAAAATCCAGAACAGAGTAAATTCATTGGGAAATTGTGTCCATTATATATGTACCAAATATCTGGATTTGCAGAGAATTTGAATATCTAGAACTGCGTAAATTCATCGGAAAATCGTGTACATTAAATGCTCTGACCGTCTAGATTTACAGATAAATTGAAAATCCAGAACTGAGTAAATTTATCGGGAAATTCTGTACATTAAATGTACGGAATGTCTGGTTTTGTGGAGAAATTGAATATTCAAAATTTTGTAAATTCAACGAAAAATTGTGTACATTATATATGTATGGAATGTCAGGATATGCAGAGAAATTGAAAATCTAGAACAGTGCAATTTCAACGGGAAATTGTGTACATTAAAAGTACGGACTGTCTAGATTTGCAGATAAATTGAAAATCCAGAACAGAGTAAATTCATTGGGAAATTGTGTCCATTATATATGTACCAAATATCTGGATTTGCAGAGAATTTGAATATTTAGAACTGCGTAAATTCATCGGAAAATCGTGTACATTAAATGCTCTGACTGTCTAGATTTGCAGATTAATTGAAAATCCAGAACTGAGTAAATTTATCGGGAAATTGTGCACATTAAATGTACGGAAAGTCTGATTTTACGGAGAAATTTAAAATCCAAAATTTCATAAATTCAGCGGGAATTGTGTACACTATATATGTACGAAATATCTGGATTTGCAGAGAAATTGAATATCTTGAAATATATAAGTTCAACGGGAAATTATGTACATTATATGTACGGAATGTTTGGATTTGCAGATAAATTGAAAATCCAGAACAACGTAAATTCCACGAGAAATTGTGTACATTCAATGTACGGAATGTCTGGTTCTGTGGAGAAATTTAATATCCAAAATTTCATAAATTCAACGAGAGATTGTGTACAGTATATATGTATGGAATGTCAGGATTTGCGGAGAAATTGAAAATCTAGGACTGTGTAAATTCAACGAGAAATTGTGTACATTAAATGTACGGACTGTCTAGATTTGCAGATAAATTGAATATCCAGAACCGAGTAAATTCGTCGGGAAGTTGTGTACATTAAATGTACGGAGAGTCTGGTTTTGCGGAGATATTGAAAATCCAAAATTTCGTAAATTCAACGGGAATTGTGTACATTATATATGTACGGAATGACTAGATTTGCAGAGAAATTAAATATCCAGAAATGCGTAAATTCAATGGGAAATAGTGTTCATTAACTATACGAACAGTCTGAATTTGCAGATAAATTGAAAATCCAGAACTGTGTAAAATCTAATGGAAATTGTCCACATTAAATATATGGAATGTCTGGTTTTGCGGAGAAATTTAATATCCAAAATTTCGTAAATTCAGCACGAAATAGTGTATATTATATATGTATGGAATGTCTGAATTTGAAGAGAAATTGAATATCCGGAACTGCGTAAATTCAACGGAAAATTGTTTAAATTAAATGAGCGGACTGTCTGGATTTACAGATAAATTGAAAATCCAGAACTGAGTAAATTTATCGGGAAATTCTGTACATTAAATGTACGGAAAGTCTGGTTTTACGGAGAAATTGAAAATCCAAAATTTCGTAACTTCAGCAGGAATTGTGTACATTATATATGTACGGAATATCTGGATTTGCAGAGAAATTGAATATCTTGAAATATATAAATTCATCGGGAAATTATGTACATTATATGTACGGAATGTTTGGATTTGCAGATAAATTGAAAATCCAGAACAACGTAAATTCCACGAGAAATTGTGTAAATGTACGGAATGTCTGGTTTTGTGGAGAAATTGAATATCCAAAATTTTTTAAATTCAACGAGAAATTGTGTACATTATATATGTATGGAATGCCAAGATATGCGGAGAAATTGAAAATCTAGAACAGCACAAATTCAACGGGAAATTGTGTACATTAAAAGTACGGACTGTCTAGATTTGCAGATAAATTGAAAATCCAGAACTGAGTAAATTCATCGGGAAATCGTGTGCATTATATTTGTACCAAATATCTGGATTTGCAGAGAATTTGAATATCTAGAACTGCGTAAATTCATCGGAAAATAGTGTACATTAAATGCTCTGACTGTCTAGATTTGCAGATAAATTGAAAATCCAGAACTGAGTAAATTTATCGGGAAATTGTGTACATTAAATATACAGAAAGTCTGGTTTTACAGAGTAATTGAAAATCCAAAATTTCATAAATTCAGCGGGAATTGTGTACATTATATATGTACGGAATATCTAGATTTGCAGAGAAATTGAATATCTTGAAATATATAAATTCAATGGGAAACTATGTGCGTTATATGTGCGGAATGTTTGGATTTGCAGATAAATTGAAAATCCAGAACAGCATAAATTCCACGAGAAATTGTGTACATTAAATGTACGGAATGACTGGTTCTGTGGAGAAATTTAATATCCAAAATTTCATAAATTCAACGAGAGATTGTGTACAGTATATATGTATGGAATGTCAGGATATGCGGAGAAATTGAAAATCTAGGACTGTGTAAATTCAACGAGAAATTGTGTACATTAAATGTACGGACTGTCTAGATTTGCAGATAAATTGAAAATCCAGAACTGAGTAAATTCGTCGGGAAATTGTGTACATTAAATGTACGGAGAGTCTGGTTTTGCGGAAAAATTGAAAATCCAAAATTTCGTAAATTCATCGAGAATTGTGTACATTATATATGTACGGAATGACTAGATTTTCAGAGAAATTAAATATCCAGAAATGCGTAAATTCAATGGAAAATAGTGTTCATTAACTATACGAACAGTCTGGATTTGTAGATAAATTTAAAATCCAGAACTGTGTAAAATCTAATGGTAATTGTCCACATTAAATATATGGAATGTCTGGTTTTGCGGTGAAATTTAATATGCAAAATTTCGTAAATTCAGCACGAAATAGTGTATATTATATATGTATGGAATGTCTGAATTTGAAGAGAAATTGAATATCCGGAACTGCGTAAATTCAACGGAAAATTGTGTAAATTAAATGAGCGGACTGTCTGGATTTGCAGATAAATTGAAAATCCAAAACTGAGTAAATTTATCGGGAAATTCTGTATATTAAATGTACGGAAAGTCTGGTTTTACGGAGAAATTAAAAATCCAAAATTTCGCCAATTCAACAGGAATTGTGTACATTATATATGTACGGAATATCTGGATTTGCAGAGAAATTGAATATCTTGAAATATATAAGTTCAACGGGAAATTATGTACAATATATGTACGGAATGTTTGGATTTGCAGATAAATTGAAAATCCAGAACAACGTAAATGCCACGAGAAATTGTGTACGTTAAATGTACGGAATGTCTGGTTTTGTGGAGAAATTGAATATTCAAAATTTTGTAAATTCAACGAGAAATTGTGTACATTATATATGTATGGAATGTCAGGATATGCAGAGAAATTGAAAATCTAGAACAGCGCAAATTCAACTGGAAATTGTGTACATTAAAAGTACGGACTGTCTAGATTTGCAGATAAATTGAAAATCCAGAACTGAGTAAATTCATCAGGAAATTGTGTGTATTATATATGTACCAAATATCTGGATTTGCAGAGAATTTGAATATCTAGAACTGCGTAAATTCATCGGATAATCGTGTACATTAAATGCTCTGACTGTCTAGATTTGCAAATAAATTGAAAATCCAGAACTGAGTAATTTTATCGGGAAATTGTGTACATTAAATGTACGGAAAGTCTGGTTTTACAGAGAAATTGAAAATCCAAAATTTCATAAATTCAGCGGAAATTGTGTACATTATATATGTACGGAATATCTGGATTTGCAGAAAAATTGAATATCTTGAAATATATAAATTCAACGGGAAATTATGTACATTATATGTACGGAATGTTTGGATTTGCAGATAAATTGAAAATCCAGAACAACGTAAATTCCACGACAAATTGTGTACATTAAATGTACGGAATGTCTGGTTTTCTGGAGAAATTGAATATCCAAAATTTTGTAAATTCAACGAGAAATTGTGTACATTTTATATGTATGGAATGTCAGGATATGCGGAGAAATTGAAAATCTTGAACAACGTAAATTCAACCGGAAATTGTGTACATTAAATGTACGGACTGTCTAGATTTGCAGATAATTTGAAAATCCAGAACAGAGTAAATTCATCGGGAAATTGTGTCCATTATATATGTACCAAATATCTGGATTTGCAGAGAATTTGAATATCTAGAACTGCGTAAATTCATCGGAAAATCGTGTACATTAAATGTACGGACTGTCTAGATTTGCAGATAAATTGAAAATCCAGAACAGAGTAAATTCATCGGGAAATTGTGTACATTATATATGTACCAAATATCTGGATTTGCAGAGAATTTGAATATCTAGAACTGCGTAAATTCATAGAAAAATCGGGTACATTAAATGCTCTGACTGTCTAGATTTGCAGATAAATTGAAAATCCAGAGTTGAGTAAATTTATCGGAAAATTGTGTACATTAAATGTACAGAAAGTCTGGTTTTATGGAGAAATTGAAAATCCAAAATTTCTTAAATTCAGCGGGAATTGTGTACATTATATATGTACGGAATATCTGGATTTGCAGAGAAATTGAATATCTTGAAATATATAAATTCAATCGGAAACTATGTACGTTATATGTACGGAATGTTTGGATTTGCAGATAAATTAAAAATCCAGAACAGCCTAAATACCACGAGAAATTGTGTACATTAAATGTACGGAATGTCTGGTTCTGTGGAGAAATTTAATATCCAAAATTTCATAAATTCAACGAAAGATTGTGTACAGTATATATGCATGGAATGTCAGGATATGCGGAGAAATTGAAAATCTAGGACTGTGTAAATTCAACGAGAAGTTGTGTGCCTTAAATGTACGGATTGTCTAGATTTGCAGATAAATTGAAAATCCAGAACCGAGTAAATTCGTCGGGAAATTGTGTACATTAAATGTACGGAGAGTCTTGTTTTACGGAGAAATTGAAAATCGAAAATTTCGTAAATTCAGCGGGAATTGTGTACATTATATATGTACGGAATGACTAGATCTGCAGAGAAATTAAATATCCAGAAATGCGTAAATTCATTGGGAAATAGTGTCCTTTAACTATACGAACAGTCTGAATTTGTAGATAAATTGAAAATCCAGAACAGTGTAAAATCTAATGGAAATTGTCCACATTAAATATGTGGAATGTCTGGTTTTGCGGAGAAATTTAATATCCAAAATTTCGTAAATTCAGCACGAAATAGTGTATATTATATATGTATGGAATGTCTGAATTTGAAGAGAAATTGAATATCCGGAACTGCGTAAATTCAACGGAAAATTGTGGAAATTAAATGAGCGGACTGTCTGGATTTGCAGATAAATTGAAAATCCAGAACTGAGTAAATTTATCGGGAAATTCTGTACATTAAATGTACGGAAAGTCTGGTTTTACGGAGAAATTGAAAATCCAAAATTTCGTAAATTCAGCAGGAATTGTGCACATTATATATGTACGGAATATTTGGATTTGCAGAGAAATTGAATATCTTGAAATATATAAATTCAACGGGAAATTATGTACATTATATGTACGGAATGTTTGGATTTGTAGATAAATTGAAAATCCAAAACAACGTAAATTCCGCGAGAAATTATGTACAATAAATGTACGGAATGTCTGGTTTTGTGGAGAAATTGAATATCCAAAATTTTGTAAATTCAACGAGAAATTGTGTACATTTTATATGTATGGAATGTCAGGATATGCGGAGAAATTGAAAATCTAGAACAGCGCAAATTCAACGGGAAATTGTGTACATTAAATGTGCGGACTGTCTAGATTTGCAGATAAATTTAAAATCCAGAACTGAGTAAATTCATCGGGAAATCGTGTGCATTATATATGTACCAAATATCTGGATTTGCAGAGAATTTGAATATCTAGAACTGCGTAAATTCATCGAAAAATCGCGTACATTAAATGCTCTGACTGTCTAGATTTGCAGATAAATTGAAAACCCAGAACTGAGTAAATTTATCGGGAAATTGTGTACATTAAATGTACGGAAAGTCTGGTTTTACAGAGAAATTGAAAATCCAAAATTTCATAAATTCAGCGGGAATTGTGTACATTATATATGTACGGAATATCTGGATTTTCAGAGAAACTGAATATCTTGAAATATATAAATTCAACGGGAAATTTTGTACATTATATGTACGGAATGTTTGGATTTGCAGGTAAATTGAAAATCTAGAACAACGTAAATTCCACGAGAAATTGTGTACATTAAATGTACGGAATGTCTGGTTTTGTGGAGAAATTGAATATTCAAAATTTTATAAATTCAACGAGAAATTGTGTACATTATATATGTATGGAATGTCAGGATATGCGGAGAAATTGAAAATCTAGAACAGCGCAAATTCAACGGGAAATTGTGTACATTAAATGTACGGACTGTCTAGATTTGCAGATAAATTGAAAATCCAGAACAGAGTAAATTCATTGGGAAATTGTGTCCATTATATATGTACCAAATATCTGGATTTGCAGAGAATTTGAATATCTAGAACAGCGTAAATTCATCGGAAAATCGTGTACATTAAATGCTCTGACCGTCTAGATTTACAGATAAATTGAAAATCCAGAACTGAGTAAATTTATCGGGAAATTCTGTACATTAAATGTACGGAATGTCTGGTTTTGTGGAGAAATTGAATATTCAAAATTTTGTAAATTCAACGAAAAATTGTGTACATTATATATGTATGGAATGTCAGGATATGCAGAGAAATTGAAAATCTAGAACAGTGCAATTTCAACGGGAAATTGTGTACATTAAAAGTACGGACTGTCTAGATTTGCAGATAAATTGAAAATCCAGAACAGAGTAAATTCATTGGGAAATTGTGTCCATTATATATGTACCAAATATCTGGATTTGCAGAGAATTTGAATATTTAGAACTGCGTAAATTCATCGGAAAATCGTGTACATTAAATGCTCTGACTGTCTAGATTTGCAGATTAATTGAAAATCCAGAACTGAGTAAATTTATCGGGAAATTGTGCACATTAAATGTACGGAAAGTCTGATTTTACGGAGAAATTTAAAATCCAAAATTTCATAAATTCAGCGGGAATTGTGTACACTATATATGTACGAAATATCTGGATTTGCAGAGAAATTGAATATCTTGAAATATATAAGTTCAACGGGAAATTATGTACATTATATGTACGGAATGTTTGGATTTGCAGATAAATTGAAAATCCAGAACAACGTAAATTCCACGAGAAATTGTGTACATTCAATGTACGGAATGTCTGGTTCTGTGGAGAAATTTAATATCCAAAATTTCATAAATTCAACGAGAGATTGTGTACAGTATATATGTATGGAATGTCAGGATTTGCGGAGAAATTGAAAATCTAGGACTGTGTAAATTCAACGAGAAATTGTGTACATTAAATGTACGGACTGTCTAGATTTGCTGATAAATTGAATATCCAGAACCGAGTAAATTCGTCGGGAAGTTGTGTACATTAAATGTACGGAGAGTCTGGTTTTGCGGAGATATTGAAAATCCAAAATTTCGTAAATTCAACGGGAATTGTGTACATTATATATGTACGGAATGACTAGATTTGCAGAGAAATTAAATATCCAGAAATGCGTAAATTCAATGGGAAATAGTGTTCATTAACTATACGAACAGTCTGAATTTGCAGATAAATTGAAAATCCTGAACTGTGTAAAATCTAATGGAAATTGTCCACATTAAATATATGGAATGTCTGGTTTTTCGGAGAAATTTAATATCCAAAATTTCGTAAATTCAGCACGAAATAGTGTATATTATATATGTATGGAATGTCTTAATTTCAAGAGAAATTGAATATCCGGAACTGCGTAAATTCAACGGAAAATTGTTTAAATTAAATGAGCGGACTGTCTGGATTTGCAGATAAATTGAAAATCCAGAACTGAGTAAATTTATCGGGAAATTCTGTACATTAAATGTACGGAAAGTCTGGTTTTACGGAGAAATTGAAAATCCAAAATTTCGTAACTTCAGCAGGAATTGTGTACATTATATATGTACGGAATGTTTGGATTTGCAGATAAATTGAAAATCCAGAACAACGTAAATTCCACGACAAATTGTGTACATTAAATGTACGGAATGTCTGGTTTTGTGGAGAAATTGAATATCCAAAATTTTGTAAATTCAACGAGAAATTGTGTACATTTTATATGTATGGAATGTCAGGATATGCGGAGAAATTGAAAATCTAGAACAACGCAAATTCAACCGGAAATTATGTACATTAAATGTACGGACTGTCTAGATTTGCAGATAATTTGAAAATCCAGAACAGAGTAAATTCATCGGGAAATTGTGTCCATTATATATGTACCAAATATCTGGATTTGCAGAGAATTTGAATATCTAGAACTGCGTAAATTCATCGGAATATCGTGTACATTAAATGCTCTGACTGTCTAGATTTGCAGATAAATTGAAAATCCAGAGAAGAGTAAATTTATCTTGAAATTGTGTACATTAAATGTACAGAAAGTCTGGTTTTACGGAGTAATTAAAAATCCAAAATTTCATAAATTCAGCGAAAATTGTGTACATTATATATGTACGGAATATCTGGATTTGCAGAGAAATTGAATATCTTGAAATATATAAATTCAATGGGAAACTATGTACGTTATATGTACGGAATGTTTGGATTTGCAGATAAATTGAAAATCTAGAACAGCGTAAATTCTACGAGAAATTGTGTACATTAAATGTACGGAATGTCTGGTTCTGTGGAGAAATTTAATATCCAAAATTTCATAAATTCAACGAGAGATTGTGTACAGTATATATGTATGGAATGTCAGGATATGCGGAGAAATTGAAAATCTAGGACTGTGTAAATTCAACGAGAAATTCTGTACATTAAATGTACGGACTGTCTAGATTTGCAGATAAATTGAAAATCCAGAACTGAGTAAATTCGTCGGGAAATTGTGTACATTAAATGTACGGAGAGTCTGGTTTTGCGGAAAAATTGAAAATCCAAAATTTCGTAAATTCATCGGGAATTGTGTACATTATATATGTACAGAATGCCTAGATTTGCAGAGAAATTAAATATCCAGAAATGCGTAAATTCAATGGGAAATTGTGTTCATTAACTATACGAACAGTCTGGATTTGTAGATGAATTGAAAATCCAGAACTGTGTAAAATCTAATGGTAATTGTCCACATTAAATATATGGAATGTCTGGTTTTGCGGAGAAATTTAATATCCAAAATTTCGTAAATTCAGCACGAAATAGTGTATATTATATATGTATGGAATGTCTGAATTTGAAGAGAAATTAAATAACCGGAACTGGGTAAATTCAACGGAAAATTGTGTAAATTAAATGAGCGGACTGTCTGGATTTGCAGATAAATTGAAAATCCAGAACTGAGTAAATTTATGGGGAAATTATGTACATTAAATGTACGGAAAGTCTGATTTTACGGAGAAATTGAAAATCCAAAATTTCGTAAATTCAACAGGAATTGTGTACATTATATATGTACGGAATATCTGGATTTGCAGAGAAATTGAATATCTTGAAATATATAAATTCAACGGGAAATTATGTACATTATATGTACGGAATGTTTGGATTTGCAGATAAATTGAAAATCCAGAACAACGTAAATGCCACGAGAAATTGTGTACATTAAATGTACGGAATGTCTGGTTTTGTGGAGAAATTGAATATTCAAAATTTTGTAAATTCAACAAGAAATTGTGTACATTATATATGTATGGAATGTCAGGATATGCAGAGAAATTGAAAATCTAGAACAGCGCAAATTAAACGGGAAATTGTGTACATTAAAAGTACGGACTGTCTAGATTTGCAGATAAATTGAAAATCCCGAACTGAGTAAATTCATCGGGAAATTGTGTGTATTATATATGTACCAAATATCTGGATTTGCAGAGAATTTGAATATCTAGAACTGCGTAAATTCATCGGAAAATCGTGTACATTAAATGCTCTGACTGTCTAGATTTGCAGATAAATTGAAAATCCAGAGCAGTGTAAATTAACGGGAAATTGTGTACATTAAATGTACAGAAAGTCTGGTTTTACGGAGTAATTGAAAATCCAAAATTTCATAAATTCAGCGGGAATTGTGTACATTATATATGTACGGAATATCTGGATTTGCAGAGAAATTGAATATCTTGAAATATATAAATTCAATGGGAAACTATGTACGTTATATTTACGGAATGTTTGGATTTGCAGATAAATTGAAAATCCAGAACAGCATAAATTCCACGAGAAATTGTTTACATTAAATGTACGGAATGTCTGGTTCTGTGGAGAAATTTAATATCCAAAATTTCATAAATTCAACGAGAGATTGTGTACAGTATATATGTATGGAATGTCAGGATATGCAGAGAAATTGAAAATCTAGAACAGCGTAAATTCAACGGGAAATTGTGTACATTAAAAGTACGGACTGTCTAGATTTGCAGATAAATTGAAAATCCAGAACTGAGTAAATTCATCGGGAAATTGTGTGTATTATATATGTACCAAATATCTGGATTTGCAGAGATTTTGAATATCTAGAACTGCGTAAATTCATCGGAAAATCGTGTACATTAAATGCTCTGACTGTCTAGATTTGCAGATTAATTGAAAATCCTGAACTGAGTAAATTTATCGGGAAATTGTGCACGTTAAATGTACGGAAAGTCTGATTTTACGGAGAAATTTAAAATCCAAAATTTAATAAATTCAGCGGGAATTGTGTACATTATATATGTACGGAATATCTGGATTTGCAGAGAAATTGAATATCTTGAAATATATAAATTCAACGGGAAATTATGTACATTATATATACAGAATGTTTGGATTTGCAGATAAATTGAAAATCCAGAACAACGTAAATTCCACGAGAAATTGTGTACATTAAATGTACGGAATGTCTGGTTCTGTGGAGAAATTTAATATCCAAAATTTCATAAATTCAATGAGAGATTGTGTACAGTATATATGTATGGAATGTCAGGATATGCGGAGAAATTGAAAATCTAGGACTATGTAAATTCAACGAGAAATTGTGTACATTAAATGTACCGACTGTCTAGATTTGCAGATAAATTAAAAATTCAGAACTGAGTAAATTCGTCGGGAAATTGTGTACATTAAATGTACGGAGAGTCTGGTTTTGCGGAGAAATTGAAAACCCAAAATTTCGTAAATTCAGCGGGAATTGTGTACATTATATATGTACGGAATGACTAGATTTGCAGAGAAATTAAATATCCAGAAATGCGTAAATTCAATGGGAAATAGTGTTCATTAACTATACGAACAGTCTGGATTTGTAGATAAATTGAAAATCCAGAACTGTATAAAATCGAATGGAAATTGTCCACATTAAATATATGGAATGTCTGGTTTTGCGGAGAAATTTAATATCCAAAATTTCGTAAATTCAGCACGAAATAGTGTATATTATATATGTATGTAATGTCTGAATTTGAAGAGAAATTGAATATCCGAAACTGCGTAAATTCAACGGAAAATTGTGTAAATTAAATGAGCGGACTGTTTGGATTTGCAGATAAATTGAAAATCCAGAACTGAGTAAATTTATCGGGAAATTCTATACATTAAATGTACGGAAAGTCTGGTTTTACGGAGAAATTGAAAATCCAAAATTTCGTAAATTCAGCAGGAATTGTGTACATTATATATGTACGGAATATCAGGATTTGTAGAGAAATTGAATATCTTGAAATATATAAATTCAATGGGAAACTATGTAAGTTATATGTACGGAATGTTTGGATTTGCAGATAAATTGAAAATCCAGAACAGCGTAAATTCCCCGAGAAATTGTGTACATTAAATGTACGGAAAGTCTGGTTTTACGGAGAAATTGAAAATCCAAAATTTCGTAAATTCAACAGGAATTATGTACATTATATACGTACGGAATATCTGGATTTGCAGAGAAATTGAATATCTTGAAATATATAAATTCAACGGAAATTATGTACATTATATGTACGGAATGTTTGAATTTGCAGATAAATCGAAAATCCAGAACAACGTAAATGCCACGAGAAATTGTGTACATTAAATGTACGGAATGTCTGGTTTTGTGGAGAAATTGATTATTCAAAATTTTGTAAATTCAACGAGAAATTGTGTACATTATATATGTATGGAATGTCAGGATATGCAGAGAAATTGAAAATCTGGAACAGCGCAAATTAAACGGGAACATGTGTACATTAAAAGTACGAACTGTCTAGATTTGCAGATAAATTGAAAATCCAGAATTGAGTAAATTCATCGGGAAATTGTGTGTATTATATATGTACCAAATATCTGAATTTGCAGAGAATTTAAATATCTAGAACTGCGTAAATTCATCGAAAAATCGTGTACATTAAATGCTCTGACTGTCTAGATTTGCAGATAAATTGAAAATCCAGAACTGAGTAAATTTATCGGGAAATTGTGTGCATTATCGGGAAATTGTGTGCATTAAATGTACGGAAAGTCTGATTTTACGGAGAAATTGAAAATCCAAAATTTCATAAATTTAGCGGGAATTGTGTACATTATATATGTACGGAATATCTGGATTTGCAGAGAAATTGAATATCTTGAAATATATAAATTCAACGGGAAATTATGTACATTATATGTACGGAATGTTTGGATTTGCAGATAAATTGAAAATCCAGAACAGCGTAGATTCCACGAGAAATTGTGTACATTAAATGTACGGAATGTCTGGTTCTGTGGAGAAATTTAATATCCAAAATTTCATAAATTCAACGAGAGATTGTGTACAGTATATATGTATGGAATGTCAGGATATGCGGAGAAATTGAAAATCTAGGATTGTGTAAATTCAACGAGAAATTGTGTACGTTAAATGTACGGACTGTTTAGATTTGCAGATAAATTGAATATCCAGAACCGAGTAAATTCGTAGGGAAGTTGTGTACATTAAATGTACGGAGACTCTGGTTTTGCAGAGAATTTGAAAATCCAAAATTTCTTAAATTCAGCGGGAATTGTGTACACATTATATATGTACGGAATGACTAGATTTGCAGAGAAATTAAATATCCAGAAATGCGTAAATTCAATGTGAAATTGTGTTCATAAACTATTCGAACAGTCTGGATTTGTACATAAATTAAAAATCCAGAACTGTGTAAAATCTAATGGTAATTGTCCACATTAAATATATGGAATGTCTGGTTTTGTGGAGAAATTTAATATCCAAAATTTCGTAAATTCAGCACGAAATAGTGTATATTATATATGTATGGAATGCCTGAATTTGAAGAGAAATTGAATATCCGGAACTGCGTAAATTCAACGGAAAATTGTGTAAATTAAATGAGCGGACTATCTGGATTTGCAGATAAATTGAAAATCCAGAACTGAGTAAATTTATCGGGAAATTCTGTACATTAAATGTACGGAAAGTCTGGTTTTACGGAGAAATTGAAAATCCAAAATTTCGTAAATTCAGCAGAAATTGTGTACATTATATATGTACGGAATATCTGGATTTGCAGAGAAATTGAATATCTTGAAATATATAAATTCATCGGGAAATTATGTACATTATATGTACGGAATGTTTGGATTTGCAGATAAATTGAAAATCCAGAACATCGTAAATTCGACGAGAAATTGTGTACATTAAATGTACGGAATGTCTGGTTTTGTGGCGAAATTGAATATTCAAAATTTTGTAAATTCAACGAGAAATAGTGTACATTATATATGTATGGAATGTCAGGTTATGCGGAGAAATTGAAAATCTAGGACTGTGCAAATTCAACGAGAAATTGTGTACATTAAATGTACGGACTGTCTAGATTTGCAGATAAATTGAAAATCCAGAACCGAGTAAATTCGTCGGGAAATTGTGTACATTAAATGTACGGAGAGTCCGATTTGACGGAGAAATTGAAAATCCAAAATTTCGTAAATTCAGCGGGAATTGTGTACATTATATATGTACGGAATGACTAGATTTGCAGAGAAATTAAATATCCAGAAATGCGTAAATTCAATGGGAAATAGTGTTCATTAACAATACGAACAGTCTGGATTTGTAGATAAATTGAAAATCCAGAACTGTGTAAAATCTAATGGAAATTGTCCACATTAAATATATGGAATGTCTGGTTTTGCGGAGAAATTTAATATCCAAAATTTCGTAAATTCAGCACGAAATAGTGTATATTATATATGTATGGAATGTCTGAATTCGAAGAGAAATTGAATATCCGGAACTGCGTAAATTCAACGGAAAATTGTGTAAATTAAATGAGCGGACTGTCTGGATTTGCAGATAAATTGAAAATCCAGAACTGAGTAAATTTATCGGGAAATTGTGCACATTAAATGTACGGAAAGTCTGATTTTACGAGAAATTTAAAATCCAAAATTTCATAAATTCAGGGAGAATTGTGTACATTATATATGTACGGAATATCTAGATTTGCAGAGAAATTGAATATCTTGAAATATATAAATTCAACGGGAAATTATGTACATTATATGTACGGAATGTTTGGATTTGCAGATAAATTGATAATCCAGAACAACGTAAATTCCACGAGAAATTGTGTACATTAAATGTACGGAATGTCTGGTTTTTTGGAGAAATTGAATATCCAAAATTTTGTAAATTCAACGAGAAATTGTGTACATTTTATATGTATGGAATGTCAGGATATGCGGAGAAATTGAAAATCTAGAACAGCGCAAATTCAACCGGAAATTGTGTACATTAAATGTATGGACTGTCTAGATTTGCAGATAAATTGAAAATCCAGAACAAAGTAAATTCATCGGGAAATTGTGTACATTATATATGTACCAAATATCTGGATTTGCAGAGAATTTGAATATCTAGAACTGCGTAAATTCATCGGAAAATCGTGTACGTTAAATGCTCTGACTGTCTAGATAGGCAGATAAATTGAAAATCCAGAATTGAGTAAATTTATCGGAAAATTGTGTACATTAAATGTACAGAAAGTCTGGTTTTACGGAGAAATTGAAAATCCAAAATTTCATAAATTCAGCGGGAATTGTGTACGTTATATATGTACGGAATATCTGGATTTGCAGAGAAATCGAATATCTTGAAATATATAAATTCAACGGGAAACTATGTACGTTATATGTACGGAATGTTTGGATTTGCAGTTAAATTGAAAATCCAGAACAGCGTAGATTCCACGAGAAATTGTGTACATTAAATGTACGGAATGTCTGGTTTTGTGGAGAAATTTAATATCCAAAATTTCATAAATTCAACGAGAGATTGTGTACAGTATATATGTATGGAATGTCAGGATATGCGGAGAAATTGAAAATCTAGGATTGTGTCAATTCAACGAGAAATTGTGTGCATTAAATGTACGGACTGTTAAGATTTGCAGATAAATTGAATATCCAGAACCGAGTAAATTCGTCGGGAAGTTGTGTACATTAAATGTACGGAGAGTCTGGTTTTGCAGAGAATTTGAAAATCCAAAATTTCGTAAATTCAGCGGGAATTGTGTACACATTATATATGTACGGAATGACAAGATTTGCAGAGAAATTAAATATCCAGAAATGCGTAAATTCAATGGGAAATAGTGTTCATAAACTATTCGAACAGTCTGGATTTGTAGATAAATTTAAAATCCAGAACTGTGTAAAATCTAATGGAAATTGTCCACATTAAATATATGGCATGTCTGGTTTTGCGGAGAAATTTAATATCCAAAATTTCGTAAATTCAGCACGAAATAGTGTATATTATATATGTATGGAATGCCTGAATTTGAAGAGAAATTGAATATCCGGAACTGCGTAAATTCAACGGAAAATTGTGTAAATTAAATGAGATGACTGTTTGGATTTGCAGATAAATTGAAAATCCAGAACTGAGTAAATTTATCGGGAAATTCTGTACATTAAATGTATGGAAAGTCTGGTTTTACGGAGAAATTGAAAATCCAATATTTCGTAAATTCAGCAGGGATTGTGTACATTATATGTGTACGGAATATCTGGATTTGCAGAGAAATTGAATATCTTGAAATATATAAATTCATTGGGAAATTATGTACATTATATGTACAGAATGTTTGGATTTGCAGATAAATTGAAAATCCAGAACATCGTAAATTCCACGAGAAATTGTGTACATTAAATGTACGGAATGTCTGGTTTTGTGGCGAAATTGAATATTCAAAATTTTGTAAATTCAACGAGAAATAGTGTATATTATATATGTATGGAATGTCAGGATATGCGGAGAAATTGAGAATCTAGAACAGCGCAAATTCAACGGGAAATTGTGTACATCAAATATACGGACTGTCTAGATTTGCAGATAAATTGAAAATCCTGAACAGAGTAAATTCATCGGGAAATTGTGTACATTATATATGTACCAAATATCTGGATTTGCAGAGAATTTTAATATCTAGAACTGCGTAAATTCATCGGAAAATCGTGTACATTAAATGCTCTGACTGTCTAGATTTGCAGATAAATTGAAAATCCAGAACTGAGTAAATTTATCGGGAAATTGTGTACATTAAATGTACGGAAAGTTTGGTTTTACGGAGAAATTGAAAATCCAAAATTTCATAAATTCAGCGGGAATTGTGTACATTATATATGTACGGAATATCTGGATTTGCAGAGAAATTGAATATCTTGAAATATATAAATTCAGCGGGAAATTATGTAGATTATATGTACGGAATGTTTGGATTTGCTGATAAATTGAAAATCCAGAACAACGTAAATTCCACGAGAAATTGTGTACATTAAATGCACGGAATGTCTGGTTTTTTGGAGAAATTGAATATCCAAAATTTTGTAAATTCAACAAGAAATTGTGTACATTTTATATGTATGGAATGTCAGGATATGAGGAGAAATTGAAAATCTAGAACAGCGCAAATTCAACCGGAAATTGCGTACATTAAATGTACGGACTGTCTAGATTTGCAGATAAATTGAAAATCCAGAATAGAGTAAATTCATCGGGAAATTGTGTACATTATATATGTACCAAATATCTGGATTTGCAGAGAATTTGAATATCTAGAACTGCGTAAATTCATCAGAAAATCGGGTACATTAAATGCTCTGACTGTCTAGATTTGCAGATAAATTGAAAATCCAGAATTGAGTAAATTTATCGGAAAATTGTGTACATTAAATGTACAGAAAGTCTGGTTTTACGGAGAAATTGAAAATCCAAAATTTCATAAATTCAGCGGGAATTGTGTACCTTATATATGTACGGAATATCTGGATTTGCAGAGAAATTGAATATCTTGAAATATATAATTTCAACGGGAAACTATGTACGTTATATGTACGGAATGTTTGGATTTGCAGATAAATTGAAAATCCAGAACAGCGTAAATTCCACGAGAAATTGTGTACATTAAATGTACGGAATGTCTGGTTCTTTGGAGAAATTTAATATCCAAAATTTCATAAATTCAACGAGAGATTGTGTATAGTATATATGTATGGAATGTCAGGATATGCGGAGAAATTGAAAATCTAGGACTGTGTAAATTCAACGAGAAATTGTGTACATTAAATGTACGGACTGTCTAGATTTGCAGATAAATTGAATATCCAAAAATGCGTAAATTCAACGGGAAATAGTGTTCATTAACTATACAAACAGTCTGGATTTGTAGATAAATTGAAAATCCAGGACTGTGTAAAATCAAATGGAAATTGTATACAATAAATATATGGAATGTTTGGTTTTGCAGATAAATTTAATATCCAAAATTTCGTAAATTCAACACGAAGTTGTGTATATTATATATGTATGGAATGTCTGAATTTGAAGAGAAATTGAATATCCGGAATTGCGTAAATTCAACGGAAAATTGTGTATATTAAATGTGCGGACTGTCTAGATTTGCAGATAAATTGTAAATCCAAAACTGAGTTAATTCATAGAGAAATTGTATATATTAAATGTACGGAAAGTCTGGTTTTGCGGAGAAATTGAAAATCCAAAATTTCGTAAATTTAGCGGGAATTGTTTACATTATATATGTACAGAATATCTGGATTTGCAAAGAAATTGACTATCTTGAAATATATAATTCAACGGGAAATTATTTACATTATATGTACGGAATATCTGGATTTGCAGAAAAATTTAATGTCCAGAACAGCGTAAATTCCACGGGAAATTGTGTACAATAAATGTACGGACTGTTTGGATTTGCAGTTAAATTGAACACCTGGAACTGCGTAAATTCAACGTGAAATTGTGTTCATTAAATGTATGGACTGTCTGGATTTTCAAATAAATTGAAAATCCGGAACAGTGTAAATTTAATGGGAAATTGTGTACATTAAATGTGCGGAATGTCTGGTTTTGAGGAGAAATTGAGTATCCCAAAGTTCAAAAATTCAGCGAGAAATTCTGTACATTATATATGTACCAAATATTTGGATTTGCAGAGAATTTGAATATCTAGAACTGCGTAAATTCAACGGAAAGTTGTGTAAATTAAATGTTCTGACTGTCTAGATTTGCTGACAAATTGAAAATCCAGAACTGACTAAATTTATCGGGAAATTGTGTACATTAAATATACGAAAAGTCTGGCTTTACGGAGAAATTGAAAATCCAAAATTTCATAAATTCAGCAGGAATTGTGTACATTATTTATGTACGGAATATCTGGATTTGCAGAAAAATTGAATATCTTGAAATATATAAATTTAACGGGAAATTATGTACATTATATGTACGGAATGTTTGGATTTGCAAATAAATTGTAAATCCAGAACAGCGTAAATTCCACGAGAAATTGTGTACATTAAATGTACGGAATGTCTAGTTTTGTGGAGAAATTGAATATCCAAAATTTTGTAAATTCAACGAGAAATTGTGTACATTATATATGTATGGAATGTCAGGATATGAGGAGAAATTGAAAATCTAGGACAGTGCAAATTCAACGGGAAATTGTGTACATTAAATGTACGGACTGTCTAGATTTGCAGATAAATTGAAAATCCAAAACTGAGTAAATTCATCGGGAAATTGTGTACATTAAATGTACGGAAAGTCTGGTTTTGCGGAGAAATTGAAAATCCAAAATTTCGTAAATTCAGCGGGAATTGTGTATGTTATATATGTACGGAATGTCTAGATTTGCAGAGAAATTGAATTTCCAGAAATGCGTAAATTCAATGGGAAATAGTGTTCATTAATTATGCGGACAGTCTGGATTTGTAGATAAATTGAAAATCCAGAACTGTGTAAAATCAAATGGAAATTGTATACAATAAATATTTGGAATGTCAAGTTTTGCGGAGAAATTTAATATCCAAAATTTCCTAAATTCAGCACGAAATTGTGTATATTATATATGTATGGAATGTCTGAATTTGAAGAGAAATTGAATATCCGGAACTGCGTAAATTCAACGAAAAATTGTGTAAATTAAATGAGCGGACTGTTTGGATTTGCAGATAAATTGAAAATCCAGAACTGTGTAAATTTATCGAAAAATTGTGTACATTAAATGTACGGAAAGTCTGGTTTTACGGAGAAATTGAAAATCCAAAATTTCGTAAATTCAACAGGAATTGTGTACATTATATATGTACGGAATATCTGGATTTGCAGAGAAATTGAATATCTTGAAATATATAAATTCATCGGGAAATTATGTACATTATATGTACGGAATGTTTGGATTTGCAGATAAATTGAAAATCCAGAACAGCGTAAATTGCACGAGAAATTGTATACATTAAATGTACGGAATGTCTGGTTCTATGGAGAAATTGAATATCCAAAATTTTGTAAATTCAACGAGAAATTGTGTACATTATATATGTATGGAATGTCAGGATATGCGGAGAAATTGAAAATCTAGAATAGCACAAATTCAACCGGAAATTGTGTACATTAAATGTACGGACTGTCTTGATTTGCAGATAAATTGAAAATCCAGAACTGAGTAAATTCATCGGGAAATTGTGTACATTAAATGTACGGAAAGTCTGGGTTTGCGAAGAATTTGAATATCCAAAGTTTCGTAAATTCAGCGGGAAACTGTGTACATTATATATGTTCGGAACGTCTGGATTTGCAGAGAAATTAAATATCCAGAACTATGTAAATTCAACGGGAAATTATGTAAATTATATGTATGAAATGTCTGGATTCGTTGATAAATTGAATATCTATAACTATGTAAATTAAGAGGGAGATTGTGTACATTAAATGTACGAACTATCTGGATTTGTAGAGAAATTGAATATCCAGAACTACGTAATTTCAACGGGAAATTGTGTACATTATTTGTACGGAATGTCTAGTTTTGCGGAGAAATTGACGATGCAAAATTTCCTAAATTCAGCGTGAAATTGTGTACATTATATTTGTACGAAATGTCTGCATTTGCAGTGAAATTAAATATCCAAAACTATGTAAATTCAACGGGAAATTATGTACATTATACGTACGAAATGACTAGATTTGCAGATAAATTGAATATCCAGAACTGCGTAAATTCAACAGGAAATTATGTACATTAAATGTACGGAATGTCCGGATTTGAATTGAAATTGAATATCCAGAACTGTGTAAATTTAACTGGAAATTGTGTACATTATATGTATGGTATGTCTAGTTTTGCGGAGAAATTGAATATCCAAAATTTCGTAAATTCAGTGGGAAATTGTGTACATTATATATGTACGGAATGTCTGTATTTGCAGAGAACTTGAATATCCAGAACTGTGTAAATTCAATAGGAAATTGTGTACATTAAATGTACGGAATGTCCAGATTTGCAGAGAAATTGAATATTCTAAACTACGTAAATTCTACGAGAAATTGTGTACATATCATTTACGGAATGTTTGGTTTGGCGATGAAATTGAATATCCAGAATTTCGTAAATTCAGTGTCAAATTGTGTACATTATATATGTATGAAATGTCTTTCTTTGCAAAGAAATTGGATATCCAGAACTGTGTAAATTCAATGGGAAATTGTGTACATTAAATGTACGGAATGTCCAGATTTGTAGAGAAATTGAATATCCCGAAATGCGTAAATTCAACGGGAAATTATGTACATTATATGTATGGAATGTCTGTATTTGCAAAGAAATTGAATATCTAGAATTTCGTAAATTTAACGGGAAATTGTGTACAATAGATGTACAGATTTTCTAGATTTGCTAAAAATTTGAATGTCCTGAATTGCTTAAATTCAGTGGGAAATTTTGTAAATTAGGTGTCTGGATTTGTTGAAAATTGGAATTCTGTAAATATGTTGATTATACAGAATTGCATAAATTTATCGGGAAATTATGTATATTAGATATACAGATTTTCTGGATTTGCAGAAAATTTGAATTATGCAGATATGTTGAATATACATAATTTCGTAAATTCAACGAGAAATTGTGCACATTAGATGTACGAAATTTCTAGATTTGAAGTAGATTTGAATTCTGTCGAGTTGCATCTAAGTATTGAACACGTGGTGTGTGTTGTATACACAACGAAACTACATGTCACTAACTGTCATGAATAGGGGCAATTACACGTGGTAGATAATACACCCTATAAAGCTTGAGTATGTATCTACCTTATAAGCCTTGAATGCATACCCATACTCCAAGGACAAGATGCATCCATGGTTTGGGAGGGGTTGACACCTAATCACGGATGTTCGTCATCCGAAGTGCATGAGAAACCTTTGAAACATATTGTATGCACAATATATTTTCATCATGCAAATTAAGAATGTAGACATGTCCACACCTAAAAGGTGTGGCCCAAAGCAAGATACAAAAATGTAGACATATCCACACCCAAAAGGTATGGCCCAAAGCATAGTGCAAGAAATGAAAACCTAATCTAGGAAAGTAGCTAGACAAGGTTCAAAAAGAGAGTCTAAGGAAAAAGTGTACCTCTTGGAGTGGCTAAACCCTTAGGGTCTATAGATCTATATCTTTTCATTTGCTTCTCTAAAGCCTGATGTGTGCTTCGTCCATCACATGCAGACAAACAAGCATCAAACAAAGGAAGTAGTGAAGCAAAGCAAATAAAAGCATTATATCAACCACATACGAGGGTATGGGCATAAACATATTAAAAGCATCGCACATACAAGGCATTAGACATCGCACAAAAGGATTTTGAAAGTAGGAAGGATTTCTTGCAATTTTAGAAAGATTTGGGGAAAAATGCCATTTTGGCAATTTTGAGGAAAAATATGGGTCAAAATATGATTTTGAGAAAGTTTTAGGTAAATATAAATATATGACAAGTTTGTTGAACAAAATGCAAATATAACTAAGTTATGGACCAATATGCAAATATGACATAGTTCCATGACATAATGCGAACATGGCAAATATGATGGCATATTGAATTATTATGAAAAAGCTAGCCATACACCCTTTTTATTAATATTTGGGCTAAAACTTACTAAAAAGTGAGATGGGTTAATTCTAAAGGTGGACCTGGGCTAGGCTCTAAAAGCTGATGGGCTTGAACTAGTGAATTGAGAGAAGTTCAGAGATCTGAACCCTTATCATCCTCGGATTGGGCCTAGGGCCCTCATCTGGCCCAAATCTTACTTAGGGAACCGGTTCGGACCCAGCTAAACGGGTCTGGCCGACCCGCTTCAAAAATCTTTCCTTAACCTACCGTTTACCTCTGGATCTTGAACTTCCAGAGCCTTCACTCTCTCGCACACCCGAGCCTCCATGGCCCAGTACCCGAACTCGTCACTCCGATCACCAGCACCACCACTTCGGTGGTCTTCTCCATCTCCGAACCAAGTCTCTCAACCTCGAAATCTCTCTCTACTCCTCGGATCTGAACCGTCTCTCTGTCTCAGACCACCATGGCCGAAGCCTCTCAAACTCATCACCGCCAACAACGGCGGTGGTTTCACATCTCAGTCTCAACTTCTCTCTAAAACCGAAACCTATAACCTAGCTCGCTCTGGATCGGTCTCACCCTCTCTTCGATCTAAACGAGGCACAGCCTCCTAGCTCCGTCGTGAAGCCCAGCCGCCACCACCACCACGATGGTGGTTCCCAACCTCTCATCCTTTCTCTCTCTAAACCCGAGCCTAACCCTTCATATTTATCCGATCTCTCTCTCTAAAACCTAGAACTCAACTTCTCGATCTACCACCTAGGAGAGCCCCAAACGGCGCGTGGAACATGAATCGGTGTTGTGTAGGTTAAAGGCTTCACGGATCTGCCAAGAACCGTGGCCGCGGTGACGCGTGAGATCACATGTGGTGGCGCGTGAGCGCGTGAACAACACAGGTATGACCGAGGGTAAGGTACTGAGATTTTTGTGCTCATGTGCTTTGTGTTTGTGAGCATGTGTTAGAGAGTGTATACACACATATGAAACACAGGTTTTCGGATTTACCTTTCGTTTTTTGTGATTTTTGGTTGATATTTTTCTCTATCCTGCTTGCTGTGTTGTTGCTTCCCTTTTTGTGATTTAGCCTTTTGTGATTGCTCCGGTTGATGTTTGGCTGCAAAGAAAATGTAGAGAAAATTGGAATCTAAACAAAAACAAAAGTGGGGAAAAAGAATGAGATAGGGATAGAAGAAACTTATTGAAGTTCTTTGTTCTGTCTTCCCTTATAACTGAATTTCTGCACTATTTTGAATTTTTTTTTTTTTCTGTGTTTTGGTGGGATTTTTGGGTTTTTCTCTCTGGGTTTGTGATGGAGGAAAAGGGAGAGAAATGAGAGAGGCTAGAGAGGATTTTCTCTCTGCCTGTTGTAATGAATCAGGAAATAGAATTTTGTATTTGAGGGTGGGTGGGTATTTGTAGTAATAAATCAGGAGAATTTTGTATTTGAGGGTATGGCATTGAGGGCGTAGGAGTGAGTGTGCTGGCAGAGTTTGTTAGAGGGGAATGCTCTGGCAGGTCATCAAATGGCAATAATTTTTTTTAAATTGTTTTTGATAAATCTGAGCCTTTCGATTGGTGAGAAAATGTGACATAAAATATCAAATTAATATATATATATATATATATATATACATATTATTTTTAAATTTTACGCCTCATGTGAGTCAAATAGATTTTAACTATTGAAATCTATTTATGCATAATATTGGACCTATTAAACTGAACCACTTAACCCATCTCTGCGCTTGATATGAATCAATTTTGCCCCCCTTTGTTTTCTTAAATTTTGCTAGGCAATAAGCACGATTTGGTTCCTTTTTTTTGTCCTCTTGGTTACCTTCTTGTATTGATTTGAAACCCCATCATTGTGCTACACTCGGATTTGCTTATGATTCCCAGAGTAATGACTACAAGGTTGTGAGGATTTGGTTTGATTATCATAAATCCATGATTAAGGTGTACACATTAAGTTTGGATTCATAGGAAATAGTTGAACTTGGAATCTCGTGGAGTCCCAATGTTGTGTACTACCAAATTAACTCTGATATGCCATCCCCATCCCCATTTCTTTTTTGTTTTTTTAACCTTTGCTCCTTCTAAATAATTTCAATTGATACTCCCTTAAGAACCGTGTAGTGCTGTCATTTGTAACTTCCAACTTCTTTGTGGTTTTGATGATTGAACTTCTGGGATGTCTTGGATGTTAGAATGGTTGCAATGATCATCTTGCATCTGCTCAACAAAACATAGGGAGCCATGATGTATGACTTTGTGATATTTGCTTAATTCAAAATTTTTTGTAGATATGTAATGCACAAATTTGCTGCCTTATTGACTCTTGGTTTGTTAATGACAATAGAAATTCTACACTTAAACTTACTAGTAATATTAGTACACCAGAACTTTGGTTGTGGATTCATACTTTTGACAATTCTTATTTTGTTGCCCTTTTTTAACAGGCTAAACCTAAAGCAAAAGAGTTTAAGAACAAACCAATTCCAAACTATGACAAATTGGTTGAGCTTTATGGAAAAGATAGAGAAACTGGGAAACAAACCAAGATTGTGGTAAATGTTCATGGGATTTTTTTTCTTTGTATTTTGGATTTCATGCTCTTTTGTTTTTCCATGTTCTATTTGAGGGCTACATTGTGTTTTGCAGATAAATTTGGTCTTGTTTACACAATAAAAACATCCACAGGAATTGTAATCATTCAAACATATGAATGATTCATATATATATATATATATATATATTTTAATGTGCAATGTAGACTATGTAGCAATGGTAGAATGAGTTATATCTTTCTTTTAGCCACTTGGCCAACAAATTCAACGTTGAGTTATGATATATAAAAATGACGAAATCTCTAGAAAGGATTGTCATGAGTGACAGACTGAATAGGAAATAGCCAACCCATGAAGTTGATCACTCTTGGTGACGTTCATACCCTTTATATAATATATATATATATATATATATTCTACAGCTTTTCTTTTTTTTAGAAATATATATTCTACAATTAATCAACTGGAACCTTTTTTGGTCGGTAAGAAGCAGCAATGAAAAAAAAAATAGTAATAATAAAACTGTGCTAAGGCATATAATTATTTAATCTAACAAATTAATCATAGACTAGTGTTGCAAGTTCATCTTTAAATAGGGGGAAATTTGTCTATTTAAATATATGTGATCATCTCCTCTCATTTCCCGTCTTTATTTTTAAAACATCTAAATTAGAGGAAGGGCTAATTATTTTCCCCTTTGCTTAATTTTAAAAACGTTCAAACAAGGTGGAGGATAACTATTCTCCTTTACTCTCTTCACTATTCTTCTTCCCTCTACTCTTCTCTACTCTACCCCCATCTCCTTCCAAACTTCCAAACATAGCATTAGTTCACCTTGAAACCCTCACTACAAAGCTAAAATGTCCCTTCTAATAAGCCTATTCCTCCCAGCTCGACAAAGAATAAAGGGATGCCTTGGATATTGCTAAAGAAAACCATATAAGCCTACACCAATTCACTTCAGGCAATCTGAACCTTATGGATTTTTTTTTTTTTTGGTCTCTGTTACTCTGTACCAGGAAATCGACTTGATTTAGAGAGCATTGAAATGGGTCTATCCCTACTACCAATTCTTACCATAGGTAGCTTAATTACTTCATTTAGCAACTAGATCCTCGTATCTTTTTAGCATCATCATCATTGTTTTCTCCTTAAAAATGGTTGATACATATGCTTTAATGTTGTTGGTAGAATTATTAGTTTCTTGTTGCCATATTTAGTCTATAAAACACCATCCAGGTTCCACCAATCTAACCCATAAATAGATGCTGAATCCATCCCCAATTTCAAATTTTAGCAAGGCTCCAGCCTCTTTCCTCAATTTGAGCAGCTTTCACTAAACCCAATGTTGCTCTGGGGAAATATCACAACCTGAAGACTTCTCCCATTCAATAAAATCACTTTTAATCCATGCCACTGATATGGAACTAGCTTGGATAAATAGGTTCCAAATATGTTTCATAATAGCTGCCTTAATCAAATCCTCTACTCTTTTTAGATTTAATTCTCCTTTACATTTAGGAACACACAGATTTCCAAGATATTTTAGCTCCAACAATTATCAATTGCTCCCTTTCAACAATTAGAATTTTGTTCCAGCCTATTGATTACTTTCTTTGGGAGAATCAAAATGCTTGTTTAGTAAACTTAAATATGGTCCATAACTAAGGACATTAGCTGCAATCTACAGGGAAATGATTGATGTGTTGAAATCTGTCCAATAGAGGCTTGTAATACTGGACCTTTAATTTCCCTTAGATTAAAGGAACGCCTGAGTACCTCACAGCTAGGGATAAACGTTGTTTTGTTAGTAATAATCAATTTGTCTAAGCATGGGTTCAGTCGATATGCTAGGATTCTAGTGATTCTTTTTTACACTACATTGCAACGTGAGATAGACTTGAAGTTAACCATATAATAAGGGAAGTGCTAGTTAAATTAAAATTCATTGGCGAAGAAAGATTTAACTGCTGCCACCACTTCATTCTGAACTACTAACCATGGTCTATGGAAAAAACCCAGTAGAAAATCTATCTAGACTAGGAGCCTTGTTACCAGTGTGAGAGAATATTGAATTTCAAATCTCCTCATCAATAAACACCCTTTGAAGTGACTACCATTGCAATAGAATTCTTAACTGTGAACAAGTGAGATACCATGCTTGGTTTCTCTTCTTCAAACTGCATTGTGATTGTACCAAGTAAATTTTTGTAGAAATCAACAGCCAACCTTTAATCTGTTCTGGATCCTCCATTTTATTCCCTTGATCATCCCATAAGCATTTAAGTGAGTTTCTTGCAATTCTAACTCTGAAAAGTTGTTGGACATAAGAAGCATTTTGTTCCTAAGTTCAACCATTTATTCCTAAGTTCAACCATTTATTCCTTGAATTTTGTTTGAAGAAGCTTCTTTTGCCGTTAAGTGATGAATGAAAAATACTGACGGTGCTACCGGCAAAAATAAAATATAAATTTATTAACACATAAATTGTCACTTGGATTGACACATGGCCTAAAAAAGGAGAGAGAGAGAGAGAGAGAGAGAGAGAGAGAGAGAGAGAGAGAGAGCACTTGTAAACATACTCGACTCGGACAAGAAAGTTCCGAAAAAAATAGCAAAAAATTCAGAAAATTAAAAAAGCCCTTTCCGACATTATTTTTAGCCAAAACGGGATGAGATAGGCCGAGAAAGAGAAAAAAAAATTTTAGTCCCGAATTCCGATCATACTCGATCAGGGCAAGAAAATTCCGAAAAAAAAAAAGCAAAAGAATTCAGAAAATTAAAAAAGCCCTTTTCGGCATTATTTTTAGCCAAAACGGGATGAGATAGGCCGAGAAAGAAAAAAAATTTAGTCCCGAATTTCGTTCATACTCGATCTGGGAAAGAAAATTCCAAAAAAAATATAAAAAAAAATTAAAAAATTAAAAAACCTCTTTCCGGCATTATTGTCAGCCAAAACGGGTTGAGATAGGTCGAAAAAGAGAGAAAAATTATAGTCCCGAATTCCGTTTATACGCGTCCCCGGGAAGAGAATTGTGAAAAAAATAGCAAAAAAATTCAAAAAATAAAAAAACCTCTCTCCGGCATTATTTTTAGCCAAAACGGGATGAGATAGGCCGAGAAAGAGAAAAAAAAAATTTAGACCCGAATTCTGTTCATACTTGATCCGGGCAAGAAAATACCAAAAAAAAATAGAAATAAAAATCAAAAAATTAAAAAACATCTTTCCGGCATTATTTTTAGCAAAAACGGGATGAGATAGGCCGAAAAAGAGAAAAAAAAAAGTTTTAGTCCTGAATTCCGTTCATACTCGGCCCGAGGAAGAAAATTGCGAAAATAAATAGCAAAAAAATTCAAAACCCTCTATCTGGCAATATTTTTAGCCAAGACGGGATAAGATAGGCCCAGAAAGAGAAAAAAATTTTAGTCCCGAATTCCATTCATACTCGGCCCTAGGAAGAAAATTGCGAAAAAAAAATAGCAAAAAAAATTCAAAAAATTAAAAAACCTCTTTCCGGCATTATTTTTAGCCAAAACGGGATGAGATAGGCCGAGAAAGAGAGAAAAAAATTTTAGTCCCAAATTCCGTTCATACTCGACCCCAACAAGAAAATTCCGAAAAAAATAGCAAAAAAATTCAAAAAATTAAAAAACCTCATTCCCGCATTATTTCTAGGGAAAACAGGATGAGATAGGCCGAGAAAGAGGAAAAAAAATTTTAGTCCCGAATTCCGTTCATACTTGATCCGGGCAGTCTTCATTTCAAGACAAAACGGATCAGGGCAGGCCGAAAAATAGAGAACAAAAAAAATTTCCTTCCTATCCGTTCGAACCCGGCCCGAGTTTGAGAATTCAAAAATAAATGCAAAAAAATTTTAAAAATTAAAAAACATAATCCAGGTTTCATTTCAAGTCGAAACGGGCCAGTACAGGCCGAAAAAGAGAGAACAAAAATAATTTCCTCCCTATCCGTTCGAACCCTACCCGAGTTAGAAAATTCAAAAATAAATGCGAAAAAATTTTAGAAATTAAAAAAAAAATCCTCCAGGCTTCATTTCAAGACGAAACGGGCAAGGACAGGCCTAAAAATAGAGAACAAAAAAAATTTCCTTCCTATCCGTTCGAACCCGACCCGATTTAGAAAACTCAAAAATAAATGCAAAAAAATTTTAAAAATTATAAAACATCGTCCAGGCTTCATTTCAAGACGAAACGGGCAAAGACAGGATGAAAAATAGAGCACAAAAAAAAATTTCCTTCCTATCCGTTGGAACCCGACTCGAGTTAGAAAATTCAAAAATAAATGCAAAAAAATTTCAAAAATAAAAAAAAATCCTCCGGGCTTCATTTTCAAGACGAAACGGACAAAGACAGGCTGAAAAATAGAGAACAAAAAAAATTTCCTTCCTATCCGATCGAACCAGACCCGATTTAGAAAATTCACAAATAAATGCAAAAATTTTTTAAAAATTATAAAACATCATCCAGGCTTCATTTCAAGACGAAACGGGTCTGGACAGGCCGAAAAATAGAAAACAAAAAAAATTTCCTTCCTATCCGTTCGAACCCGACCCGAGTTAGAGAATTCAAAAATAAATGCAAAAAAATTTAAAAATTAAAAAACATTATCCAGGTTTCATTTCGAGTCGAAACGGGCCAGTACAGGCCGACAAAGAGAGAACAAAAATAATTTCTTCCCAATCCGTTCGAACCCGGCCCGAGTTAGAAAATTCAAAAATAAATGCGAAAAAATTTCAAAAATTAAAAAAAAAATCCTCCGGGCTTCATTTCAAGACGAAACGGACAAAGACAGGCTGAAAAATAGAGAACAAAAAAAATTTCCTTCCTATCCGTTCGAACCCGACCCGATTTAGAAAATTCACAAATAAATGCAAAAAAATTTTAAAAATTATAAAACATCATCCAGGCTTCATTTCAAGACGAAACGGGTCTGGACAGGCCGAAAAATAGAAAACAAAAAAAATTTCCTTCCTATCCGTTCGAACCCGACCCGAGTTAGAGAATTCAAAAATAAATGCAAAAAAATTTTAAAAATAAAAAAACATCATCCAGTCTTCATTTGAAGACAAAACGGGTCAGGACAGGCCGAAAAATAGAGAAGAAAAAAAATTTCCTTCCTATCCGTTCGAACCCGGCCCGAGTTCGAGAATTCAAAAATAAATGCAAAAAAATTTTAAAAATGAAAAAACATCATCCAGGTTTCATTTCAAGTCGAAACGGGCCAGTACAGGCCGAAAAAGAGACAACAAAAATAATTTCCTCCCTATCCGTTCGAACCCAATTTCCTTCCTATCCGTTCAAACCCGACCCGAGTTAGAAAATTCAAAAATAAAGGCAGAAAAATTCTAAAAATTAAAAAACATCATCCAGGTTTCATTTCAAGACGAAACGGGTGAAGACAGGCCGAAAAATAGAGAAGAAAAAAAAATTTCTGCCTATCCATTCGAACCCGACCCTACTTAGAAAATTCAAAAATAAATGCAAAAAAATTTTAAAAATTAAATAACATCATCTAGGCTACATTTCAAGACGAAACGGGTCAGGACAGGCTGAAAAATAGAGAACAAAAAAAATTTCCTTCCTATCCGTTCGAACCCGACCCAAGTTAGAGAATTCAAAAATAAATGCAAAAAAATTTTAAAAATTGAAAAACATCATCCAGGCTTCATTTAAAGACGAAACGGGTCAGGACAGGCTGGGAAATAGAGAACAAAAAAAATTTCCTTTCTATCCATTCGAACCCGACCCAAGTTAGAGAATTCAAAAATAAATGCAAAAAAAAAATTAAAAATTAAAAAACATCATCCAGGCTTCATTTCAAGACGAAACGGACCAAGACAGGCCGAAAAATAGAGAACAAAAAAAATTTCCTTCCTATCCGTTTGAACCCAACCCGAGTTAGAAAATTCAAAAATAAATGCAGAAAAATTCTAAAAATTAAAAAACATTATCCAGGTTTCATTTCAAGACGAAACGAGTGAAGGCAGGCCGAAAAATAGAGAAGAAAAAAAATTTTCTTCCTATCCGTTCGAACCCGACCCGAGTTAGAAAATTCAAAAATAAATGCAGAAAAATTCTAAAAATTAAAAAACATCATCCAGGTTTCATTTTAAGACGAAACGAGTGAAGACAGGCCGAAAAATGGAGAAGAAAAAAAATTTTCTTCCTATCCGTTCGAACCCGACCCGAGTTAGAAAATTCAAAAATAAATGCAAAAAAATTTTTAAAAATTAAAAAACATCATCCAGACTTCATTTAAAGACGAAACGGGCAAGGACAGGCTGAAAAATAGAGAACAAAAATAATTTCCTTCCTATACATTCGAACCCGACCCGAGTTAGAAAATTCAAAAATAAATGTAGAAAAATTTCAAAAATTATAAAACATCATCCAGGCTTCATTTCAAGACGAAACAAGTCAGGACAGGCCGAAAAATAGAGAACAAAAAAAATTTCCTTCCTATCCGTTTGAACCCGACCCGAGTTAGAAAATTCAAAAATAAATGCAAAAAAATTTCAAAAAATAAAAAACATCATCCAAGCTTCATTTCAAGACGAAACGGTCGAGAACAGGCCGAAAAATGGAGAACAAAAAAAATTTCCATCCTAGCCGTTCGAACCCGACCCGATTTAGAAAATTCAAAAATAAATGCAGAAAAATTTTCAAAATTAAAAAACATCATCTAGGATTCATTTCAAGACGAAACGAGTCAGGACGGGCTGAAAAATAGAAAACAAAAAAAATTTCCTCCCTATCCGTTCGAACCCGACCCGAATACGAAAATTCAAATATAAATGCAAAAAAATTTTAAAAAATCAAAAACATCATCCAGGCTTCAGTTCAAGACGAAACGGGTCAGGACAGGCCGAAAAATAGAGAACAAAAATAATTTCCTCTCTATCCGGTCGAACTCGTCCCGAGTTAGAAAATTCAAAAATAAATGCAAAAAAATTTTAAAAATTAAAAAAAATCATCCAAGTTTCATTTCATGACGAAACGGGACAGGATAGGCCGAAAAATGAAAGAACAAAAATAATTTCCTTCCTATCCGTTCGAACCCGACCCGAGTTAGAAAATTAAAAAATAAATGCAAAAAAATTTCAAAAATTAAAAAACATCATCCGGGCTTCATTTCAAGACAAAACGGACAAGGACAGGCCGAAAAATAGAGAACAAAAATAATTTCATTCCTATCTGTTCGAACCAGACCTGAGTTAGAAAATTCAAAAATAAATGCTGAAAAATTCTAAAAATTAAAAAATATCATCCAGGTTTCATTTTAAGACGAAACGGGTGAAGACAGGCCGAAAAATAGAGAAGAAAAAAAATTTTATTCCTATCAGTTCGAACCCGACCGTAGTTAGAAAATTCAAAAATAAATGCAAAAAAATTTTTAAAAATCAAAAACATCATCCAGGCTTCAGTTCAAGGCGAAACGGGTCAGGACAGGCCGAAAAATAGAGAACAAAAATAATTTCCTTCCTATCTGTTCGAACCCGACCCGAGTTAGAAAATTCAAAAATAAGAGCAGAAAAATTTCAAAAATTAAAAAACATCATCCAAGCTTCTTTGCAAGACGAAACGGGTTAGGATAGGCTGAAAAATAGAGAACAAAAAAAAATTCCTTCCTATCTGTTCGAACCCGACCCGAGTTAGAAAATTCAAAAATAAGAGCAGAAAAATTTCTAAAATTAAAAAACATTATCCAGGCTTCTTTGCAAGACGAAACGGGTTAGGACAGTTCGAAAAATAGATAAGAAAAAAAATTTTATTCCTATCCGTTCGAACCCGACCGTAGTTAGAAAATTCAAAAATAAATGCAAAAAAATTTTAAAAAATCAAAAACATCATCCAGGTTTCATTTCAAGACCAAACATGCCAGTACAGGCTGAAAAATAAAGAACAAAAATAATTTTCTCCCTATCTGTTCGAACCCGACCCGAGTTAGAAAATTCAAAAATAAATGCGAAAAAATTTCAAAAATTAAAAGACATCCACCAGGCTTCATTTCAAGACGAAACGGGCAAGGACAGGCTGAAAAATAGAGAACAAAAAAAATTTCCTTCCTATCCGTTCGAACCCGACCCGATTTAGAAAATTCAAAAATAAAAGCAAAAAAATTTTCAAAATTAAAAAACATCATCCAGGCTTCAATTCAAGACGAAATGGGTCAGGACGGGCCGAAAAATTGAGAACAAAAAAAATTTCCTTCCTATCCGTTCGTACCCGACCCGAGTTAGAAAATTCAAAAATAAATGCGAAAAAATTTCAAAAATTAAAAGACATCCACCAGGCTTCATTTCAAGACGAAACGGGCAAGGACAGGCTGAAAAATAGAGAAGAAAAAAAAATTTCTGCCTATCCGTTCGAACCCGACCCTACTTAGAAAATTCGAAAATAAATGCAAAAGAATTTCAAAAATTAAAAAACATCATCCAGGCTTCATTTCAAGACGAAACGGGTCAGGACAGGCTGAAAAATAGAGAACAAAAAAAATTTCCATCCTATCCATTCGAACCCGACCCGAGTTAGAAAATTCAAAAATAAATGCAAAAAAATTTTAAAAATTAAAAAACATCATCCAGGCTTCATTTCAGGATGAAACGGGTCAAGACAGGCCGAAAAATAGAGAACAAAAAAAATTTCCTTCCTATCCGTTCGAACCCGACCCGAGTTAGAAAATTCGAAAATAAAGGCAGAAAAATTCTAAAAATTAAAAAACATCATCCAGGTTTCATTTCAAGACAAAACGGGTGAAGACAGGCCGAAAAATAGAGAAGAAAAAAAAATTTCAGCCCATCCGTTCGAACCCGACCCTACTTAGAAAATATAAAAATATATGCAAAAAAAATTTTAAAAATTAAAAAACGTCATATAGGCTTCATTTCAAGACGAAACGGGTCAGGACAGGCTGAAAAATAGAGAACAAAAAAAATTCACTTCCTATCCGTTCGAACCCGACCTGAGTGACAGAATCCAAAAATAAATGCAAAAAAATTTTAAAAATTGAAAACCATCATCCAGGCTTCATTTAAAGACGAAACGGGTCAGGACAGGCTGGGAAATAGAGAACAAAAAAATTTCCTTCCTATCCGTTCGAACCCGACCCGAGTTAGAGAATTCAAAAATAAATGCAAAAAAATTTTAAAAATTAATAAACATCATCCAGGTTTCATTTCAAGAAGAAACGAACCAGTACAGGCTGAAAAAGAGAGAACAAAAATAATTTTCTCCCTATCTGTTCGAACCCAACCCGAGTTAGAAAATTCAAAAATAAATGCGAAAAAATTTCAAAAATTAAAAAACATCCTCCAGGCTTCATTTCAAGACGAACCGGGCCAAGACAGGCCGAAAAATAGAGAACAAAAATAATTTCCTCCCTATCTGTTCGAACCCGACCCGAGTTAAAAAATTCAAAATTAAAGCAAAAAAATTCTAAAAATTAAAAAACATCATTCAGGTTTGATTTAAAGACGAAACGGGTGAAGACAGGCCGAAAAATAGAGAAGAAAAAAAATTTTCTTCCTACCCGTTCAAACCCGACCCGAGTTAGAGAATTAAAAAATAAATGCAAAAAAATTTTAAAAATTAAAAAACAACGTCCAGGTTTCATTTCAAGACCAAACGTGCCAGTACAGGCTGAAAAATAGAGAACAAAAATTATTTTCTCCCTATCTGTTCGAACCCGACCCGAGTTAGAAAATTCCAAAATAAATGCGAAAAAATTTCAAAAATTAAAAGACATCCACCAGGCTTCATTTCAAGACGAAACGGGCAAGGACAGGCTGAAAAATAGAGAACAAAAAAAATTTCCTTCCTATCCGTTCGAACTCGACCCGATTTAGAAAATTCAAAAATAAAAGTAAAAAAATTTTAAAAATTTAAAAACATCATCCAGGCTTCATTTCAAGACGAAACGGGTCAGGACGGGCCAAAAAATAGAGAACAAAAAAAATTTCCTTCCTATCCGTTCGAACCCGACCCGAGTTAGAAAATTCAAAAATAAATGCGAAAAAATTTCAAAAATTAAAAGACATCCACCTGGCTTCATTTCAAGACAAAACAGGCAAGGACAGGCTGAAAAATAGAAAAGAAAAAAAAATTTCTGCCTATCCGTTCGAACCCGACCCTACTTAGAAAATTCGAAAATAAATGCAAAAAAATTTCAAAAATTAAAAAACATCATCCAATCTTCATTTCAAGACGAAACGGGTCAGGACAGGCTGAAAAATTGAGAAAAAAAAAATTTCCATCTTTTCCATTCGAACCCGACCCGAGTTAGAAAATTCAAAAATAAATGCAAAAAAATTTTAAAAATTAAAAAACATCATACAGGCTTCATTTCAGGATGAAACGGGTCAAGACAGGCCGAAAAATAGAGAACAAAAAAAATTTCCTTCCTATCCGTTCGAACCCGACCCGAGTTAGAAAATTCAAAAATATAGGCAGAAAAATTCTAAAAATTAAAAAACATCATCCAGGTTTCATTTCAAGATGAAACGAGTGAAGGCAGGCCGAAAAATAGAGAAGAAAAAAAAATTTCAGCCCATCCGTTCGAACCCGACCCTACTTAGAAAATTCAAAAATAAATGCAAAAAAATTTTAAAAATTAAAAAACATCATATAGGCATCATTTCAAGCCGAAACGGATCAGGACAGGCTGAAAAATAGAGAACAAAAAAAATTCCCTTCCTATCCGTTCGAACCCGACCCGAGTGACAGAATCCAAAAATAAATGCAAAAAAATTTTAAAAATTGAAAAACATCATCCAGGTTTCATTTCAAGACGAAACGGGCCAGTACAGGCCGAAAAATAGAGAATAAAAATAATTTCCTTCCTTTCGGTTCAAACCCGACTCGAGTTAGAAAATTCAAAAATAAATGCAGAAAAATTCTAAAAATTAAAAAATATCATCCAGGTTTCATTTTAAGATGAAACGGGTGAAGACAGGCCGAAAAATGGAGAAGAAAAAAAAATTTCTTCCTATCCGTTCGAACCCGACCCGAGTTAGAAAATTCAAAAATAAATGCAGAAAAATTCTAAAAATTAAAAAACATCATCCAGGCTTCATTTCAAGAAGAAACGGGTCAGGACGGGCCGAAAAATAGAGACCAAAAAAAATTTCCTTCCTATCCGTTCGAACCCGACACGAGTTAGAAAATTCAAAAATAAATGCGAAAAAATTTCAAAAATAAAAAGACATCCACCAGGCTTCATTTCAATACGAAACGGGCAAGGACAGGCTGAAAAATAGGGAAGAAAAAAAAATTTCTGCCTATCCGTTCGACCCCGACCCGAGTTAGAAAATTCAAAAATAAATACGAAAAAATTTCAAAAATTAAAAAACATCATCCAGGCTTCATTTCAAGACGAAACGGGTCAAGACAGGCCGAAAAACAGATAACAAAAAAAATTTCCATCCTATCCATTCGATCCCGACCTGAGTTAGAAAATTCAAAAATAAATGTAAAAAAATTTTAAAAATTAAAAAACATCATCCAGGCTTCATTTCAGGCTGAAACGGGTCAACACAGGCTGAAAAATAGAGAACAAAAAAAATTTCCTTCCTATCCGTTCGAACCCGACCCGAGTTAGAAAATTCAAAAATAAATACGAAAAAATTTCAAAAATTAAAAAACATCATCCAGGCTTCATTGCAAGACGAAATTGGTCAGGGGAGACCGAAAAATAGATAACAAAAAAAATTTCCTTCCTATCCGTTCGAACCCGACCCGAGTTAGAAAATTCAAAAATAAATACGAAAAAATTTCAAAAATTAAAAAACATCATCCAGGCTTCATTGCAAGACGAAACTGGTCAGGGGAGACCGAAAAATAGATAACAACAAAAAATTCCTTCCTATCCGTTCGAACCCGACCCGAGTTAGAAAATTCAAAAATAAATGCAGAAAAATTTTAAAAATGAAAAAACATCATCCAGGTTTCATTTGAAGGCGAAACGGGCCAGTGCAGGCCGAAAAATAGAGAACAAAAATAATTTCCTTTCTATTGTTTCGAACTCGACCCGAGTTAGAAAATTCAAAAATAAATGCAGAAAAATTCTAAAAATTAAAAAACACCATCCAGATTTCATTTTAAGAGGAAACGGGTGAAGGCAGGCCGAAAAATGGAGAAGAAAAAAAATTTTATTCCTATCCGTTCGAACCCGACCCGAGTTAGAAAATTCAAAAATAACAGCAGAAAAATTCTAAAAATTAAAAAACATTATCCAGGTTTCATTTTAAGACGAAACAAGTGAAGACATGCCGAAAAATGGAGAAGAAAAAAAATTTTCTTCCTATCCGTTCAAACCCGACCCGAGTTAGAAAATTCAAAAATAAATGCTGAAAAATTCTAAAAATTAAAAAACATCATCCAGGTTTCATTTTAAGACGAAACGGGTGAAGACAGGCCGAAAAATGGAGAGAAAAAATTATTTTCTTCCTATCCGTTCGAACCCGACCCGAGTTAGAAAATTCAAAAATAAATGCAAAAAAATTTTTAAAATTAAAAAAATCAGCTAGGCTTCATTTCAAGATGAAACGGGTCAGGACAGGCTGAAAAATAGAGAACAAAACAGACTTCCTTCCAATCCATTCGAACTCGACCCGAGTTAGAAAATTCAAAAATAAATTCGAAAAAATTTTAAAAATTAAAAATCATCATCCCGGCTTCATTTCAAGATGAAACGGGTCAAGACAGGCCGAAAAATAGAGAGCAAAAATAATTTCCTTCTTAATTCATTCGAACCCGACTCGAGTTAGAAAATTCAAATGTAAATGGAAAAAAAATTTTAAAAATTAAAAAACATCATCCAGGCTTCATTTAAAGACGAGACGGGCAAGGACAGGCCGAAAAATAGAGAACCAAAATAATTTCTTTCCTATCCGTTTGAACCCGACCCGTGTTAGAAAATTCAAAAATAAATGCAGAAAAATTCTAAAAATTAAAATACATCATCCAGGTTTCATTTTAAGACGAAACGGATGAAGACAGGCCGAAAAATGGAGAGGAAAAAAAAATTCTTCCTATCCTTTCGAACCCGACCCGAGTTAGAAAATTCAAAAATAAATGCAGAAAAATTCTAAAAATTAAAAAACATCATCCAGGTTTCATTTTAAGATGAAACGGGTGAAGACAGGCCGAAAAATGGAGAAGAAAAAAAAATTTCTTCCTATCCGTTCGAACCCGACCCGAGTTAGAAAATTAAAAAATAAATGCAGAAAAATTCTAAAATTTAAAAAACATCATCCAGGTTTCATTTTAAGACGAAACGGGTGAAGATAGGCCGAAAAATGGAGAAGAAAAAAAATTTTCTTCATATCCTTTCGAACCCGAC
Source organism: Quercus mongolica (assembly GCA_011696235.1). Lineage (NCBI taxonomy): Eukaryota > Viridiplantae > Streptophyta > Magnoliopsida > Fagales > Fagaceae > Quercus > Quercus mongolica. The sequence goes on from JAAMOV010000013.1 coordinate 67,416, forward strand.
CCGAGTTAGAAAATTCAAAAATAAATGCAGAAAAATTCTAAAAATTAAAAAAACATCATCCAGGTTTCATTTTAAGAAAAAACGGATGAAGACAGGCCGAAAAATGGAGAAGAAAAAAAAAATTCTTCCTATCCGTTCATACCCGACCCGAGTTAGAAAATTCAAAAATAAATGCAAAAAAATTTTTAAAATTAAAAAACATCATCTAGGCTTCATTTCCAGACGAAACGGGTCAGGACAGGCTGAAAAATAGACAACAAAAAAAAATTTCTTCCTATCCATTCGAACCCGACCCGAGTTAGAATATTCAAAAATAAATGCAAAAAAAATTTAAAAATGAGAAAACATCATCCAGGCTTCATTTCAAGATGAAACGAGTTAAGACAGGCCGACAAATAGAGAACAAAAATAATTTCCTTCCTATCCATTCGAACCCGACCCGAGTTAGAAAATTCAAATATAAATGCAAAAAAAATTAAAAAATTAAAAAACATCATCCAGGCTTCATTTAAAGACGAAACGGGAAAGGACTGGCCGAAAAATAGAGAACAAAAATAATTTCCTTCCTATCCATTCGAACTCGACCCGAGTTAGAAAATTCAAAAATAAATGTAGAAAAATTTCAAAAATTAAAAAACATCATCCAGGCTTCATTTCAAGACGAAACGAGTCAGGACAGGCCGAAAAATAGAGAACAAAAATAATTTCGTTCCTATCTGTTCGAACCCGACCCGAGTTAGAAAATTCAAAAATAAATGCAAAAAAATTCTAAAAATTAAAAAACATCATCCAGGTTTGATTCAAAGACGAAACGGGTGAAGTCAGGCCGGAAAATAGAGAAGAAAAAAAATTTTCTTCCTACCCGTTCAAACCCGACCCGAGTTAGAGAATTAAAAAGTAAATGCAAAAAAATTTTAAAAAGAAAAAAACATCATCCAGGTTTCATTTCAAGAACAAACGTGCCAGTACAGGCTGAAAAATAGAGAACAAAAATAATTTTCTCCCTATCAGTTCGAACCCGACCCGAGTTAGAAAATTCAAAAATAAATGCGAAAAAATTTCAAAAATTAAAAAACATCCTCCAGGCTTCATTTCAAGACGAACCGGGCCGAGACAGGCCCAAAAATAGCGAACAAAAATAATTTCCTTCCTATCTGTTCGAACCCGACCCGAGTTAGAAAATTCAAAAATAAATGCGAAAAAATTTCAAAAATTAAAAAACATCCACCGGGCTTCATTTCAAGACGAAACGGGCAAGGACAGGCTGAAAAATAGAGAACAAAAAAAATTTCCTTCCTGTCCGTTCGAACCCGACCCGATTTAGAAAAATCAAAAATAAAAGCAAAAAAATTATCAAAATTAAAAACCATCATCCAGTCTTCATTTCAAAACGAAACGGGTCAGGACGGGCCGAAAAATAGAGAACAAAAAAAATTTCCTTCCTATCCGTTCGAACCCGACACGAGTTAGAAAATTCAAAAATAAAAGCGAAAAAATTTCAAAAATAAAAAGACATCCACCAGGCTTCATTTCAATACGAAACGGGCAAGGTCAGGCTGAAAAATAGGGAAGAAAAAAAAATTTCTGCCTATCCGTTCGAACCCGACCCTACTTAGAAAATTCAAAAATAAATGCAAAAAAATTTTAAAAATTAAAAAACATCATCTAGGCTTCATTTCAAGATAAAACGGGTCAGGACAGGCTGAAAAATAGAGAACAAAAAAAATTTCCATCCTATCCATTCGTTCCCGACCTGAGTTAGAAAATTCAAAAATAAATGTAAAAAAGTTTTAAAAATTAAAAAACATCATCCAGGCTTCATTTCAGGCTGAAACGGGTCAACACAGGCTGAAAAATAGAGAACAAAAAAAATTTCCTTCCTATCCGTTCGAACCCGACCCGAGTTAGAAAATTCAAAAATAAATACGAAAAAATTTCAAAAATTAGAAAACATCATCCAGGCTTCATTGCAAGACGAAACTGGTCAGGGGAGACCGAAAAATAGATAACAAAAAAAATTTCCTTCCTATCCGTTCGTACCCGACCCGAGTTAGAGAATTCAAAAATAAATGCAAAAAATTTTTAAAAATTAAAAAACATCATCCAGGCTTCATTTCAGGATGAAACGGTTCAAGACAGGCCGAAAAATAGAGAACAAAAATAATTTCCTTCCTACCTGTTCGAACCCGACTCGAGTTAGAAAATTCAAAAATAAATGCAAAAAAATTCTAAAAATTATAAAACGTCATCCTGGTTTGATTTAACGACGAAACGGGTGAAGTCAGACCGAAAAATAGAGAAGAAAAAAAATTTTCATCCTACCCGTTCAAACCCGACCCGAGTTAGAGAATTAAAAAGTAAATGCAAAAAAATTTTAAAAATAAAAAAACATCATCCAGGTTTCATTTCAAGAACAAACGTGCCAGTACAGGCTGAAAAATAGAGAACAAAAATAATTTTCTCCCTATCAGTTCGAACCCGACCCGAGTTAGAAAATTCAAAAATAAATGCGAAAAAATTTCAAAAATTAAAAAACATCCTCCAGGCTTCATTTCAAGACGAACCGGGCCAAGACAGGCCCAAAAATAGAGAACAAAAATAATTTTCTCCCTATCTGTTCGAACCCGACCCAAGTTAGAAAATTCAAAAATAAATGCGAAAAAATTTCAAAAATTAAAAAACATCCCCCAGGCTTCATTTTCAAGACGAACCGGACCAAGACAGGCCAAAAAATAGAGAACAAAAATAATTACCTTCCTATCTGTTCGAACCCGACCCGAGTTAGAAAATTCAAAAATAAATGCAAAAAAATTCTAAAAATTAAAAAACATCATCCAGGTTTGATTTAAAGACGAAACGGCTGAAGACAGGCCGAAAAATAGAGAAGAAAAAAAATTTTCTTCCTACCCGTTCAAACCCGACCCGAGTTAGAGAATTAAAAAATAAATGCAAAAAAATTTTAAAAACAAAAAAACATCATTCAGGTCTCAGTTCAAAAACAAACGTGCCAGTACAGGCTGAAAAATAGAGAACAAAAATAATTTTCTCCCTATCAGTTCGAACCCGACCCGAGTTAGAAAATTAAAAAATAAATGCGAAAAAATTTCAAAAATTAAAAAACATCCTCCAGGCTTCATTTCAAGAAGAACCGGGCCAAGACAGGCCCAAAAATAGCAAACAAAAATAATTTCCTTCCTATCTGTTCGAACCCGACCCGAGTTAGAAAATTCAAAAATAAATGCGAAAAAATTTCAAAAATTAAAAAACATCCACCAGGCTTCATTTCACGACGAAACGGGCAAGGACAGGCTGAAAAATAGAGAACAAAAAAAATTTCCTTCCTGTCCGTTCGAACCCGACCCGATTTAGAAAAATCAAAAATAAAAGCAAAAAAATTATCAAAATTAAAAAACATCATCCAGGTTTCATTTTAAGACGAAACGGGTGAAGATAGGCCGAAAAATGGAGAAGAAAAAAAATTTTCTTCCTATCCGTTCGAACCCGACCCGAGTTAGAAAATTCAAAAATAAATGCAGAAAAATTCTAAAAATTAAAAAACATCATCCAGGTTTCATTTTAAGACAAAACGGGCTAACATAGGCCGAAAAATGGAGAAGAAAAAAAATTTTCTTCCTATCCGTTTGAACCCGACCCGAGTTAGAAAATTCAAAAATAAATGCAGAAAAATTCTAAAAATTAAAAAACATCATCCAGGTTTCATTTTAAGACGAAACGGATGAAGACAGGCCGAAAAATGGAGAAGAAAAAAAAAATTCTTCCTATCCGTTCATTCCCGACCCGAGTTAGAAAATTCAAAAATAAATACAAAACAATTTTTAAAATTAAAAAACATCATCTAGGCTTCATTTCAAGACGAAACGGGTCAGGACAGGCTGAAAAATAGAGAATAAAAAAAATTTTCTACCTATCCATTCGAACCCGACCCGAGTTAGAAAATTCAAAAATAAATGCAAAAAATTTTTAAAAATGAAAAAACATCATCCAGGCATCTTTTCAAGATAAAACGGGTCAAGACAGGCCGAAAAATAGAGAACAAAAATAATTTCCTTCCTATCCATTCGAACCCGACCCGAGTTAGAAAATTCAAATATAATTGCAAAAAAAAATTTAAAAATTAAAAAACATCATCCGGGCTTCATTTAAAGACGAAACGGGCAAGGACTGGCCGAAAAATAGAGAACAAAAATAATTTCCTTCCTATCGGTTCGAACCCGACTCGAGTTAGAAAATTCAAAAATAAATGCAGAAAAATTCTAAAAATTAAAAAATATCATCCAGGTTTCATTTTAAGATGAAACGGGTGAAGACAGGCCGAAAAATGGAGAAGAAAAAAAATTTTCTTCCTATCCGTTCGAACCCGACCCGAGTTAGAAAATTCAAAAATAAATGCAGAAAAATTCTAAAAATTAAAAAACATCATCCAGGTTTCATTTTAAGACAAAACGGGCGAACATAGGCCGAAAAATGGAGAAGAAAAAAAATTTTCTTCCTATCCGTTTGAACCCGACCCGAGTTAGAAAATTCAAAAATAAATGCAGAAAAATTCTAAAAATTAAAAAACATCATCCAGGTTTCATTTTAAGACGAAACGGATGAAGACAGGCCGAAAAATGGAGAAGAAAAAAAAAATTCTTCCTATCCGTTCATACCCGACCCGAGTTAGAAAATTCAAAAATAAATACAAAACAATTTTTAAAATTAAAAAACATCATCTAGGCTTCATTTCAAGATGAAACGGGTCAGGACAGGCTGAAAAATAGAGAATAAAAAAAATTTTCTACCTATCCATTCGAACCCGACCCAAGTTAGAAAATTCAAAAATAAATGCAAAAAAATTTTAAAAATGAAAAAACATCATCCAGGCTTCTTTTCAAGATAAAACGGGTCAAGACAGGCCGAAAAATAGAGAACAAAAATAATTTCCTTCCTATCCATTCGAACCCGACCCGAGTTAGAAAATTCAAATATAAATGCAAAAAAAAATTTAAAAATTAAAAAACATCATCCAGGCTTCATTTAAAGACGAAACGGGCAAGGACTGGCCGAAAAATAGAGAACAAAAATAATTTCCTTCCTATCCATTCGAACTCGACCCGAGTTAGAAAATTCAAAAATAAATGTAGAAAAATTTCAAAAATTAAAAAATTTCCTTCCTATCCATTCGAACCCGACCCGAGTTAGAAAATTCGAATATAAATGCAAAAAAAAATTTAAAAATTAAAAAACATCATCCAGGCTTCATTTAAAGACGAAACGGGCAAGGACTGGCCGAAAAATAGAGAACAAAAATAATTTCCTTCCTATCCATTCGAACTCGACCCGAGTTAGAAAATTCAAAAATAAATGTAGAAAAATTTCAAAAATTAAAAAACATCATCCAGGCTTCATTTCAAGACGAAACGAGTCAGGATAGGCCGAAAAATAGAGAACAAAAATAATTTCCTTCCTACCTGTTCGAACCCGACTCGAGTTAGAAAATTCAAAAATAAATGCAAAAAAATTCTAAAAATTATAAAACGTCATCCTGGTTTGATTTAACGACGAAACGGGTGAAGTCATGCCGAAAAATAGAGAAGAAAAAAAATTTTCTTCCTACCCGTTCAAACCCGACCCGAGTTAGAGAATTAAAAAGTAAATGCAAAAAAATTTTAAAAATAAAAAAACATCATCCAGGTTTCATTTCAAGAACAAACGTGCCAGTACAGGCTGGAAAATAGAGAACAAAAATAATTTTCTCCCTATCAGTTCGAACCCGACCCGAGTTAGAAAATTCAAAAATAAATGCGAAAAAATTTCAAAAATTAAAAAACATCCTCCAGGCTTCATTTCAAGGCGAACCGGGCCAAGACAGGCCCAAAAATAGTGAACAAAAATAATTTTCTCCCTATCTGTTCGAACCCGACCCAAGTTAGAAAATTCAAAAATAAATGCGAAAAAATTTCAAAAATTAAAAAACATCCCCCAGGCTTCATTTTCAAGACGAACCGGACCAAGACAGGCTGAAAAATAGCGAACAAAAATAATTACCTTCCTATATGTTCGAACCCAACCCGAGTTAGCAAATTCAAAAATAAATGCAAAAAAATTCAAAAAATTAAAAAACATCATCCAGGTTTGATTTAAAGACGAAACGGGTGAAGACAGGCCGAAAAATAGAGAAGAAAAAAAAATTTTCTTCCTACCCGTTCAAACCCGACCCGAGTTAGAGAATTAAAAAATAAATGCAAAAAAATTTTAAAAATAAAAAAACATCATCCAGGTCTCATTTCAAGAACAAACGTGCCAGTACAGGCTGAAAAATAGAGAACAAAAATAATTTTCTCCCTATCAGTTCGAACCCGACCCGAGTTAGAAAATTCAAAAATAAATGCAAAAAACTTTCAAAAATTAAAAAACATCCTCCAGGCTTCATTTCAAGAAGAACCGGGCCAAGACAGGCCCAAAAATAGCAAACAAAAATAATTTCCTTCCTATCTGTTCGAACCCGACCCGAGTTAGAAAATTCAAAAATAAATGCGAAAAAATTTCAAAAATTAAAAAACATTCACCAAGCTTCATTTCAAGACGAAACGGGAAAGGACTGGCTGAAAAATAGAGAACAAAAAAAATTTCCTTCCTGTCCGTTCGAACCCGACCCGATTTAGAAAAATCAAAAATAAAAGCAAAAAAATTATCAAAATTAAAAAACATCATCCAGTCTTCATTTCAAGACGAAACGGGTCAGGACGGGCCGAAAAATAGAGAACAAAAAAAATTTCCTTCCTATCCGTTCGAACACGACACGAGTTAAAAAATTCATATATAAATGCAAAAAAAAATTTAAAAATTAAAAAACATCATCCAGGCTTCATTTAAAGACGAAACGGGCAAGGACTGGCCGAAAAATAGAGAACAAAAATAATTTCCTTCCTATCCATTCGAACTCGACCCGAGTTAGAAAATTCAAAAATAAATGTAGAAAATTTTCAAAAATTAAAAAATTTCCTTCCTATCCATTCGAACCCGACCCGAGTTAGAAAATTCAAATATAAATGCAAAAAAAAATTTAAAAATTAAAAAACATCATCCAGGCTTCATTTAAAGACGAAACGGGCAAGGACTGGCCGAAAAATAGAGAACAAAAATAATTTCCTTCCTATCCATTCGAACTCGACCCGAGTTAGAAAATTCAAAAATAAATGTAGAAAAATTTCAAAAATTAAAAAACATCATCCATGCTTCATTTCAAGACGAAACGAGTCAGGACAGGCCGAAAAATAGAGAAGAAAAATAATTTCCTTCCTACCTGTTCGAACCCGACTCGAGTTAGAAAATTCAAAAATAAATGCTAAAAAATTCTAAAAATTATAAAACGTCATCCTGGTTTGATTTATCGACGAAACGGGTGAAGTCAGGCCGAAAAATAGAGAAGAAAAAAAATTTTCTACCTACCCGTTCAAACCCGACCCGAGTTAGAGAATTAAAAAGTAAATGCAAAAAAATTTTAAAAATAAAAAAACATCATCCAGGTTTCATTTCAAGAACAAACGTGCCAGTACAGGCTGAAAAATAGAGAACAAAAATAATTTTCTCCCTATCAGTTCGAACCCGACCCGAGTTAGAAAATTCAAAAATAAATGCGAAAAAATTTCAAAAATTAAAAAACATCCTCCAGGCTTCATTTCAAGACGCCGGGCCAAGACAGGCCCAAAAATAGAGAACAAAAATAATTTTCTCCCTATCTGTTCGAACCCGACCCAAGTTAGAAAATTCAAAAATAAATGCGAAAAAATTTCAAAAATTAAAAAACATCCCCCAGGCTTCATTTTCAAGACGAACCGGACCAAGACAGGCCGAAAAATAGAGAACAAAAATAATTACCTTCCTATCTGTTCGAACCCGACCCGAGTTAGAAAATTCAAAAATAAATGCAAAAAAATTCTAAAAATTAAAAAATATCATCCAGGTTTGATTTAAAGACGAAACGGGTGAAGACAGGCCGAAAAATAGAGAAGAAAAAAAAAATTTCTTCCTACCCGTTCAAACCCGACCCGAGTTAGAGAATTAAAAAATAAATGCAAAAAAATTTTAAAAATAAAAAAACATCATCCAGGTCTCATTTCAAGAACAAACGTGCCAGTACAGGCTGAAAAATAGAGAACAAAAATAATTTTCTCCCTATAAGTTCGAACCCGACCCGAGTTAGAAAATTCAAAAATAAATGCGAAAAAATTTCAAAAATTAAAAAACATCCTCCAGGCTTCATTTCAAGAAGAACCGGTCCAAGACAGGCCCAAAAATAGCAAACAAAAATAATTTCCTTTCTATCCGTTTGAACCCGACCCGAGTTAGAAAATTCAAAAATAAATGCGAAAAAATTTCAAAAATTAAAAAACATCCACCGGGCTTCATTTCAAGACGAAACGGGCAAGGACAGGCTGAAAAATAGAGGACAAAAAAAATTTCCTTCCTGTCCATTCGAACCCGACCCGATTTAGAAAAATCAAAAATAAAAGCAAAAAAATTATCAAAATTAAAAAATATCATCCAGTCTTCATTTCAAGACGAAACGGGTCAGGACGGGCCGAAAAATAGAGAACAAAAAAAATTTCCTTCCTATCCGTTCGAACACGACACGAGTTAGAAAATTCAAATATAAATGCAAAAAAAAATTAAAAATTAAAAAACATCATCCAGGCTTCATTTAAAGACGAAACGGGCAAGGACTGGCCGAAAAATAGAGAACAAAAATAATTTCCTTCCTATCGATTCGAACTCGACCCGAGTTAGAAAATTCAAAAATAAATGTAGAAAAATTTCAAAAATTAAAAAACATCATCCAGGCTTCATTTCAAGACGAAACGAGTCAGGACAGGCCGAAAAATAGAGAACAAAAATAATTTCCTTCCTACCTGTTCGAACCCGACTCGAGTTAGAAAATTCAAAAATAAATGCAAAAAAATTCTAAAAATTATAAAACATCATCCTGGTTTGATGTAAAGGCGAAACGGGTGAAATCAGGCCGAAAAATAGAGAAGAAAAAAAATTTTCTTCCTACCCGTTCAAACCCGACCCGAGTTAGAGAATTAAAAAGTAAATGCAAAAAAATTTTAAAAATAAAAAAACATCATCCAGGTTTCATTTCAAGAACAAACGTGCCAGTACAGGCTGAAAAATAGAGAACAAAAATAATTTTCTCCCTATCAGTTCGAACCCGATCCGAGTTAGAAAATTTAAAAATAAATGCGAAAAAATTTCAAAAATTAAAAAACATCCCCCAGGCTTCATTTCAAGACGAACCGGACCAAGACAGGCCAAAAAATAGAGAAGAAAAATAATTTCCTTCCTATCTATTCGAACCCGACCCGAGTTAGAAAATTCAAAAATAAATGCAAAAAAATTCTAAAAATTAAAAAACATCATCCAGGTTTGATTTAAAGACGAAACGGGTGAAGACAGGCCGAAAAATAGAGAAGAAAAAAATTTTTCTTCCTACCCGTTCAAACCCGACCCGAGTTAGAGAATTAAAAAATAAATGCAAAAAAATTTTAAAAATAAAAAAATATCATCCAGGTCTCATTTCAAGAACAAACGTGCCAGTACAGGCTGAAAAATAGGGAACAAAAATAATTTTCTCCCTATCAGTTCGAACCCGACCCGAATTAGAAAATTCAAAAATAAATGCGAAAAAATTTCAAAAATTAAAAAACATCCTCCAGGCTTCATTTCAAGAAGAACCGGGCCAAGACAGGCCCAAAAATAGCAAACAAAAATAATTTCCTTCCTATCTGTTCGAACCCGACCCGAGTTCGAAAATTCAAAAATAAATGCGAAAAAATTTCAAAAATTAAAAAACATCCACCAGGCTTCATTTCAAGACGAAACGGGCAAGGACAGGCTGAAAAATAGAGAACAAAAAAAATTTCCTTCCTGTCCGTTCGAACCCGACCCGATTTAGAAAAATAAAAAATAAAAGCAAAAAAATTATCAAAATTAAAAAACATCATCCAGTCTTCATTTCAAGACGAAACGGGTCAGGGCGGGCCGAAAAATAGAGAACAAAAAAAATTTCCTTCCTATCCGTTCGAACCTGACACGAGTTAGAAAATTCAAAAATAAATGCGAAAAAATTTCAAAAATAAAAAGACATCCACCAGGCTTCATTTCAAGACGAAACGGGCAAGGACAGGCTGAAAAATAGGGAAGAAAAAAAAATTTCTGCCTATCCGTTCGAACCCGACCCAACTTAGAAAATTCAAAAATAAATGCAAAAAAATTTTAAAAATTAAAAAACATCATCTAGGCTTCATTTCAAGATAAAACGGGTCAAGACAGGCTGAAAAATAGAGAACAAAAAAAATTTCCATCCTATCCATTCGTTCCCGACCTGAGTTAGAAAATTCAAAAATAAATGCAAAAAAATTTTAAAAATTAAAAAACATCATCCAGGCTTCATTTCATGCTGGAACGGGTCAACACAGGCTGAAAAATAGAGAACAAAAAAAATTTCCTTCCTTTCCGTTCGAACCCGACCCGAGTTAGAAAATTCAAAAATAAATACGAAAAAATTTCAAAAATTAAAAAACATCATCCAGGCTTCATTGCAAGACGAAACTGGTCAGGGGAGACCCAAAAATAGATGACAAAAAAAATTTCCTTCCTATCCGTTCGAACCCGACCCGAGTTAGAGAATTCAAAAATAAATGCAAAAAAATTTTAAAAATTAAAAAACATCATCCAGGCTTCATTTCAGGATGAAACGGGTCAAGACAGGCCGAAAAATAGATAATTAAAAAATTTTCCTTCCTATCCGTTCGAACCCGACCCGAGTTAGAAAATTCAAAAATAAATGCAGAAAAATTTTAAAAATTAAAAAACATCATCCAGGTTTCATTTCAAGACGAAACGGGCCAGTGCAGGCCGAAAAATAGGGAACAAAAATAATTTCCTTTCTATTGGTTCGAACTCGACCCAAGTTAGAAAATTAAAAAATAAATGCAGAAATATTCTAAAAATTAAAAAACATCATCCAGGTTTCATTTTAAGACGAAACGGGTGAAGACAGGCCGAAAAATGGAGAGGAAAAATTTTTTTCTTCCTATCCGTTCGAACTCGACCCGAGTTAGAAAATTAAAAAATAAATGCAAAAAAATTTTTAAAATTAAAAAAATCAGCTAGGCTTCATTTCAAGATGAAACGGGTCAGGACAGGCTGAAAAATAGAGAACAAAACAAATTTCCTTCCTATCCATTCGAACTCGACCCGAGTTAGAAAATTCAAAAATAAATTCGAAAAAATTTTAAAAATTAAAAATCATCATCCCGGCTTCATTTCAAGATGAAACGGGTCAAGACAGGCCGAAAAATAGAGAACAAAAATAATTTCCTTCCTAATTCATTCAAACCCGACTCGAGTTAGAAAATTCAAAAGCAAATGGAAAAAAATTTTAAAAATTAAAAAACATCATCCAGGCTTCATTTAAAGACGAAACGGGCAAGGACAGGCCGAAAAATGGAGAACCAAAATAATTTTCTTCCTATCCGTTCGAACCCGACCCGAGTTAGAAAATTCAAAAAGAAATGCAGAAAAATTCTAAAAATTAAAAAACATCATCCAGGCTTCATTTAAATACGAAACGGGCAAGGACTGGCTGAAAAATAGAGAACAAAAATAATTTCCTTCCTATCCATTCGAACTCGACCCGAGTTAGAAAATTCAAAAATAAATGTAGAAAAATTTCAAAAATTAAAAAATTTCCTTCCTATCCATTCGAACCCGACCCGAGTTAGAAAATTCAAATATAAATGCAAAAAAATTTTTAAAAATTAAAAAACATCATCCAGGCTTCATTTAAAGACGAAACGGGCAAGGACTGGCCGAAAAATAGAGAACAAAAATAATTTCCTTCCTATCCATTCGAACTCGACCTGAGTTAAAAAATTCAAAAATAAATGTAGAAAAATTTCAAAAATTAAAAAACATCATCCAGGCTTCATTTCAAGACGAAACGAGTCAGGACAGGCCGAAAAATAGAGAACAAAAATAATTTCCTTCCTATCTGTTCGAACCCGACCCGAGTTAGAAAATTCAAAAATAAATGCAAAAAAATTCAAAAAATTAAAAAACATCATCCAGGTTTGATTTAAAGACGAAAGGGGTGAAGTCAAGCCGAAAAATAGAGAAGAAAAAAAATTTTCTTCCTACCCGTTCAAACCCGACCCGAGTTAGAGAATTAAAAAGTAAATGCAAAAAAATTTTAACAATAAAAAAACATCATCCAGGTTTCATTTCAAGAACAAACGTGCCAGTACAGGCTGAAAAATAGAGAACAAAAATAATTTTCTCCCTATCAGTTCGAACCCTTCCCGAGTTAGAAAATTCAAAAATAAATGCGAAAAAATTTCAAAAATTAAAAAACATCTTCCAGGCTTCATTTCAAGACGAACCAGGCCAAGACAGGCCCAAAAATAGAGAACAAATATAATTTTCTCCCTATCTGTTCGAACCCAACCCGAGTTAGAAAATTCAAAAATAAATGCGAAAAAATTTCAAAAATTAAAAAACATCCCCCAGGCTTCATTTCAAGACGAGCCGGGCCTAGACAGGCCAAAAAATTGAGAACAAAAATAATTTCCTTCCTATCTGTTCGAACCCGACCCGAGTTAGAAAATTCAAAAATAAATGCAAAAAAATTCTAAAAATTAAAAAACATCATCCAGGTTTGATTTAAAGACGAAACGGGTGAAGACAGGCCGAAAAATAGAGAAGAAAAAAAATTTTCTTCCTACCCGTTGAAACCCGACCCGAGTTAGAGAATTAAAAAATAAATGCAAAAAAATTTTAAAAATAAAAAAACATCATCCAGGTGTCATTTCAAGAACAAACGTGCCAGTATAGGCTGAAAAATAGAGAACAAAAATAATTTTCTCCCTATCAGTTCGAACCCTTCCCGAGTTAGAAAATTCAAAAATAAATGCGAAAAAATTTCAAAAATTAAAAAACATCCTCCAGGCTTCATTTCAAGAAGAACCGGGCCAAGACAGGCCCAAAAATAGCAAACAAAAATAATTTCCTTCCTATCTGTTTGAACCCGACCCGAGTTAGAAAATTCAAAAATAAATGCGAAAAAATTTCAAAAATTAAAAAACATCCACCGGGCTTCATTTCAAGACGAAACGGGCAAGGACAGGCTGAAAAATAGAGGACAAAAAAAATTTCCTTCCTGTCCATTCGAACCCGACCCGATTTAGAAAAATCAAAAATAAAAGCAAAAAAATTATCAAAATTAAAAAATATCATCCAGTCTTCATTTCAAGACGAAACGGGTCAGGACGGGCCGAAAAATAGAGAACAAAAAAAATTTCCTTCCTATCCGTTCGAACACGACACGAGTTAGAAAATTCAAATATAAATGCAAAAAAAAAATTAAAAATTAAAAAACATCATCCAGGCTTCATTTAAAGACGAAACGGGCAAGGACTGGCCGAAAAATAGAGAACAAAAATAATTTCCTTCCTATCGATTCGAACTCGACCCGAGTTAGAAAATTCAAAAATAAATGTAGAAAAATTTCAAAAATTAAAAAACATCATCCAGGCTTCATTTCAAGACGAAACGAGTCAGGACAGGCCGAAAAATAGAGAACAAAAATAATTTCCTTCCTACCTGTTCGAACCCGACTCGAGTTAGAAAATTCAAAAATAAATGCAAAAAAATTCTAAAAATTATAAAACATCATCCTGGTTTGATGTAAAGGCGAAACGGGTGAAATCAGGCCGAAAAATAGAGAAGAAAAAAAATTTTCTTCCTACCCGTTCAAACCCGACCCGAGTTAGAGAATTAAAAAGTAAATGCAAAAAAATTTTAAAAATAAAAAAACATCATCCAGGTTTCATTTCAAGAACAAACGTGCCAGTACAGGCTGAAAAATAGAGAACAAAAATAATTTTCTCCCTATCAGTTCGAACCCGATCCGAGTTAGAAAATTTAAAAATAAATGCGAAAAAATTTCAAAAATTAAAAAACATCCCCCAGGCTTCATTTCAAGACGAACCGGACCAAGACAGGCCGAAAAATAGAGAAGAAAAATAATTTCCTTCCTATCTATTCGAACCCGACCCGAGTTAGAAAATTCAAAAATAAATGCAAAAAAATTCTAAAAATTAAAAAACATCATCCAGGTTTGATTTAAAGACGAAACGGGTGAAGACAGGCCGAAAAATAGAGAAGAAAAAAATTTTTCTTCCTACCCGTTCAAACCCGACCCGAGTTAGAGAATTAAAAAATAAATGCAAAAAAATTTTAAAAATAAAAAAATATCATCCAGGCTTCATTTAAAGACGAAACGGGCAAGGACTGGCCGAAAAATAGAGAACAAAAATAATTTCCTTCCTATCCATTCGAACTCGACCCGAGTTAGAAAATTCAAAAATAAATGTAGAAAAATTTCAAAAATTAAAAAAAATCATCCATGCTTCATTTCAAGACGAAACGAGTCAGGACAGGCCGAAAAATAGAGAACAAAAATAATTTCCTTCCTACCTGTTCGAACCCGACTCGAGTTAGAAAATTCAAAAATAAATGCTAAAAAATTCTAAAAATTATAAAACGTCATCCTGGTTTGATTTATCGACGAAACGGGTGAAGTCAGGCCGAAAAATAGAGAAGAAAAAAAATTTTCTACCTACCCGTTCAAACCCGACCCGAGTTAGAGAATTAAAAAGTAAATGCAAAAAAATTTTAAAAATAAAAAAACATCATCCAGGTTTCATTTCAAGAACAAACGTGCCAGTACAGGCTGAAAAATAGAGAACAAAAATAATTTTCTCCCTATCAGTTCGAACCCGACCCGAGTTAGAAAATTCAAAAATAAATGCGAAAAAATTTCAAAAATTAAAAAACATCCTCCAGGCTTCATTTCAAGACGCCGGGCCAAGACAGGCCCAAAAATAGAGAACAAAAATAATTTTCTCCCTATCTGTTCGAACCCGACCCAAGTTAGAAAATTCAAAAATAAATGCGAAAAAATTTCAAAAATTAAAAAACATCCTCCAGGCTTCATTTCAAGACGCCGGGCCAAGACAGGCCCAAAAATAGAGAACAAAAATAATTTTCTCCCTATCTGTTCGAACCCGACCCAAGTTAGAAAATTCAAAAATAAATGCGAAAAAATTTCAAAAATTAAAAAACATCCCCCAGGCTTCATTTTCAAGACGAACCGGACCAAGACAGGCCGAAAAATAGAGAACAAAAATAATTACCTTCCTATCTGTTCGAACCCGACCCGAGTTAGAAAATTCAAAAATAAATGCAAAAAAATTCTAAAAATTAAAAAACATCATCCAGGTTTGATTTAAAGACGAAACGGGTGAAGACAGGCCGAAAAATAGAGAAGAAAAAAAATTTTCTTCCTACCCGTTCAAACCCGACCCGAGTTAGAGAATTAAAAAATAAATGCAAAAAAATTTTAAAAATAAAAAAACATCATCCAGGTCTCATTTCAAGAACAAACGTGCCAGTACAGGCTGAAAAATAGAGAACAAAAATAATTTTCTCCCTATAAGTTCGAACCCGACCCGAGTTAGAAAATTCAAAAATAAATGCGAAAAAATTTCAAAAATTAAAAAACATCCTCCAGGCTTCATTTCAAGAAGAACCGGGCCAAGACAGGCCCAAAAATAGCAAACAAAAATAATTTCCTTTCTATCTGTTTGAACCCGACCCGAGTTAGAAAATTCAAAAATAAATGCGAAAAAATTTCAAAAATTAAAAAACATCCACCGGGCTTCATTTCAAGACGAAACGGGCAAGGACAGGCTGAAAAATAGAGGACAAAAAAAATTTCCTTCCTGTCCATTCGAACCCGACCCGATTTAGAAAAATAAAAAATAAAAGCAAAAAAATTATCAAAATTAAAAAATATCATCCAGTCTTCATTTCAAGACGAAACGGGTCAGGACGGGCCGAAAAATAGAGAACAAAAAAAATTTCCTTCCTATCCGTTCGAACACGACACGAGTTAGAAAATTCAAATATAAATGCAAAAAAAAAATTAAAAATTAAAAAATATCATCCAGGCTTCATTTAAAGACGAAACGGGCAAGGACTGGCCGAAAAATAGAGAACAAAAATAATTTCCTTCCTATCGATTCGAACTCGACCCGAGTTAGAAAATTCAAAAATAAATGTAGAAAAATTTCAAAAATTAAAAAACATCATCCAGGCTTCATTTCAAGACGAAACGAGTCAGGACAGGCCGAAAAATAGAGAACAAAAATAATTTCCTTCCTACCTGTTCGAACCCGACTCGAGTTAGAAAATTCAAAAATAAATGCAAAAAAATTCTAAAAATTATAAAACATCATCCTGGTTTGATGTAAAGGCGAAACGGGTGAAATCAGGCCGAAAAATAGAGAAGAAAAAAAATTTTCTTCCTACCCGTTCAAACCCGACCCGAGTTAGAGAATTAAAAAGTAAATGCAAAAAAATTTTAAAAATAAAAAAACATCATCCAGGTTTCATTTCAAGAACAAACGTGCCAGTACAGGCTGAAAAATAGAGAACAAAAATAATTTTCTCCCTATCAGTTCGAACCCGATCCGAGTTAGAAAATTTAAAAATAAATGCGAAAAAATTTCAAAAATTAAAAAACATCCCCCAGGCTTCATTTCAAGACGAACCGGACCAAGACAGGCCAAAAAATAGAGAAGAAAAATAATTTCCTTCCTATCTATTCGAACCCGACCCGAGTTAGAAAATTCAAAAATAAATGCAAAAAAATTCTAAAAATTAAAAAACATCATCCAGGTTTGATTTAAAGACGAAACGGGTGAAGACAGGCCGAAAAATAGAGAAGAAAAAAATTTTTCTTCCTACCCGTTCAAACCCGACCCGAGTTAGAGAATTAAAAAATAAATGCAAAAAAATTTTAAAAATAAAAAAATATCATCCAGGTCTCATTTCAAGAACAAACGTGCCAGTACAGGCTGAAAAATAGGGAACAAAAATAATTTTCTCCCTATCAGTTCGAACCCGACCCGAATTAGAAATTTCAAAAATAAATGCGAAAAAATTTCAAAAATTAAAAAACATCCTCCAGGCTTCATTTCAAGAAGAACCGGGCCAAGACAGGCCCAAAAATAGCAAACAAAAATAATTTCCTTCCTATCTGTTCGAACCCGACCCGAGTTAGAAAATTCAAAAATAAATGCGAAAAAATTTGAAAAATTAAAAAACATCCACCAGGCTTCATTTCAAGACGAAACGGGCAAGGACAGGCTGAAAAATAGAGAACAAAAAAAATTTCCTTCCTGTCCGTTCGAACCCGACCCGATTTAGAAAAATAAAAAATAAAAGCAAAAAAATTATCAAAATTAAAAAATATCATCCAGTCTTCATTTCAAGACGAAACGGGTCAGGGCGGGCCGAAAAATAGTGAACAAAAAAAATTTCCTTCCTATCCGTTCGAACCTGACACGAGTTAGAAAATTCAAAAATAAATGCGAAAAAATTTCAAAAATAAAAAGACATCCACCAGGCTTCATTTCAAGACGAAACGGGCAAGGACAGGCTGAAAAATAGGGAAGAAAAAAAAATTTCTGCCTATCCGTTCGAACCCGACCCAACTTAGAAAATTCAAAAATAAATGCAAAAAAATTTTAAAAATTAAAAAACATCATCTAGGCTTCATTTCAAGATAAAACGGGTCAAGACAGGCTGAAAAATAGAGAACAAAAAAAATTTCCATCCTATCCATTCGTTCCCGACCTGAGTTAGAAAATTCAAAAATAAATGCAAAAAAATTTTAAAAATTAAAAAACATCATCCAGGCTTCATTTCATGCTGGAACGGGTCAACACAGGCTGAAAAATAGAGAACAAAAAAAATTTCCTTCCTTTCCGTTCGATCCCGACCCGAGTTAGAAAATTCAAAAATAAATACGAAAAAATTTCAAAAATTAAAAAACATCATCCAGGCTTCATTGCAAGACGAAACTGGTCAGGGGAGACCCAAAAATAGATAACAAAAAAAATTTCCTTCCTATCCGTTCGAACCCGACCCGAGTTAGAGAATTCAAAAATAAATGCAAAAAAATTTTAAAAATTAAAAAACATCATCCAGGCTTCATTTCAGGATGAAACGGGTCAAGACAGGCCGAAAAATAGATAATTAAAAAATTTTCCTTCCTATCCGTTCGAACCCGACCCGAGTTAGAAAATTCAAAAATAAATGCAGAAAAATTTTAAAAATTAAAAAACATCATCCAGGTTTCATTTCAAGACGAAACGGGCCAATGCAGGCCGAAAAATAGGGAACAAAAATAATTTCCTTTCTATTGGTTCGAACTCGACCCAGGTTAGAAAATTCAAAAATAAATGCAGAAATATTCTAAAAATTAAAAAACATCATCCAGGTTTCATTTTAAGACGAAACGGGTGAAGACAGGCCGAAAAATGGAGAGGAAAATTTTTTTTCTTCCTATCCGTTCGAACTCGACCCGAGTTAGAAAATTCAAAAATAAATGCAAAAAAATTTTTAAAATTAAAAAAATCAGCTAGGCTTCATTTCAAGATGAAACGGGTCAGGACAGGCTGAAAAATAGAGAACAAAACAAATTTCCTTCCTATCCATTCGAACTCGACCCGAGTTAGAAAATTCAAAAATAAATTCGAAAAAATTTTAAAAATTAAAAATCATCATCCCGGCTTCATTTCAAGATGAAACGGGTCAAGACAGGCCGAAAAATAGAGAACAAAAATAATTTCCTTCCTAATTCATTCAAACCCGACTCGAGTTAGAAAATTCAAAAGCAAATGGAAAAAAAATTTTAAAAATTAAAAAACATCATCCAGGCTTCATTTAAAGACGAAACGGGCAAGGACAGGCCGAAAAATGGAGAACCAAAATAATTTTCTTCCTATCCGTTCGAACCCGACCCGAGTTAGAAAATTCAAAAAGAAATGCAGAAAAATTCTAAAAATTAAAAAACATCATCCAAGCTTCATTTAAAGACGAAACGGGCAAGGACTGGCTGAAAAATAGAGAACAAAAATAATTTCCTTCCTATCCATTCGAACTCGACCCGAGTTAGAAAATTCAAAAATAAATGTAGAAAAATTTCAAAAATTAAAAAATTTCCTTCTTATCCATTCGAACCCGACCCGAGTTAGAAAATTCAAATATAAATGCAAAAAAATTTTTAAAAATTAAAAAACATCATCCAGGCTTCATTTAAAGACGAAACGGGCAAGGACTGGCCGAAAAATAGAGAACAAAAATAATTTCCTTCCTATCCATTCGAACTCGACCCGAGTTAAAAAATTCAAAAATAAATGTAGAAAAATTTCAAAAATTAAAAAACATCATCCAGGCTTCATTTCAAGACGAAACGAGTCAGGACAGGCCAAAAAATAGAGAACAAAAATAATTTCCTTCCTATCTGTTCGAACCCGACCCGAGTTAGAAAATTCAAAAATAAATGCAAAAAAATTCAAAAAATTAAAAAACATCATCCAGGTTTGATTTAAAGATGAAAGGGGTGAAGTCAAGCCGAAAAATAGAGAAGAAAAAAAATTTTCTTCCTACCCGTTCAAACCCGACCCGAGTTAGAGAATTAAAAAGTAAATGCAAAAAAATTTTAACAATAAAAAAACATCATCCAGGTTTCATTTCAAGAACAAACGTGCCAGTACAGGCTGAAAAATAGAGAACAAAAATAATTTTCTCCCTATCAGTTCGAACCCTTCCCGAGTTAGAAAATTCAAAAATAAATGCGAAAAAATTTCAAAAATTAAAAAACATCTTCCAGGCTTCATTTCAAGACGAACCAGGCCAAGACAGGCCCAAAAATAGAGAACAAATATAATTTTCTCCCTATCTGTTCGAACCCAACCCGAGTTAGAAAATTCAAAAATAAATGCGAAAAAATTTCAAAAATTAAAAAACATCCCCCAGGCTTCATTTCAAGACGAACCGGGCCTAGACAGGCCAAAAAATAGAGAACAAAAATAATTTCCTTCCTATCTGTTCGAACCCGACTCGAGTTAGAAAATTCAAAAATAAATGCAAAAAAATTCTAAAAATTAAAAAACATCATCCAGGTTTGATTTAAAGACGAAACGGGTGAAGACAGGCCGAAAAATAGAGAAGAAAAAGAATTTTCTTCCTACCCGTTGAAACCCGACCCGAGTTAGAGAATTAAAAAATAAATGCAAAAAAATTTTAAAAATAAAAAAACATCATCCAGGTGTCATTTCAAGAACAAACGTGCCAGTACAGGCTGAAAAATAGAGAACAAAAATAATTTTCTCCCTATCAGTTCGAACCCGACCCGAGTTAGAAAATTCAAAAATAAATGCGAAAAAATTTCAAAAATTAAAAAACATCCTCCAAGCTTCATTTCAAGACGAACCGGGCCAAGACAGGCCCAAAAATAGCGGAAAAATAATTTCCTTCCTATCTGTTCGAACCCGACCCGAGTTAGAAAATTCAAAAATAAATGCGAAAAAATTTCAACAATTAAAAAACATCGACCAGGATTCATTTCAAGACGAAACGGGCAAGGACAGGCTGAAAAATATAGAACAAAAAAAATTTCCTTCCTGTCCGTTCGAACCCGACCCGATTTAGAAAAATCAAAAATAAAAGCAAAAAAATTATCAAAATTAAAAAACATCATCCAGTCTTCATTTCAAGACGAAACGGGTCAGGACGGGCCGAAAAATAGAGAACAAAAAAAATTTCCTTCCTATCCGTTCGAACCCGACACGAGTTAAAAAATTCAAAAATAAATGCGAAAAAATTTCAAAAATAAAAAGACATCCACCAGGCTTCATTTCAAGACGAAACGGGCAAGGACAGGCTGAAAAATAGGGAAGAAAAAAAAATTTCTGCCTATCCGTTCGAACCTAACCCTACTTAGAAAATTCAAAAATAAATGCAAAAAAATTTTAAAAATTAAAAAACATCATCTAGGCTTCATTTCAAGATAAAGGGGGTCAAGACAGGCTGAAAAATAGAAAATAAAAAAAAATTCCATCCTATCCATTCGTTCCCGACCTGAGTTAGAAAATTCAAAAATAAATGCAAAAAAATTTTAAAAATTAAAAAACATCATCCAGGCTTCATTTCAGGCTGAAACGGAATAACACAGGCTGAAAAATAGAGAACAAAAAAAATTTCCTTCCTATCCGTTCGAACCCGACCCGAGTTAGAAAATTCAAAAATAAATACGAAAAAATTTGAAAAATTAAAAAACATCATCCAGGCTTCATTGCAAGACGAAACTGGTCAGGAGAGACCGAAAAATAGATAACAAAAAAAATTTCCTTCCTATCTGTTCGAACCCGACCCGAGTCAGAGAATTCAAAAATAAATGCAAAAAAATTTTAAAAATTAAAAAACTTCATCCAGGCTTCATTTCAGGATGAAACGGGTCAAGACACGCCGAAAAATAGATTACAAAAAAGTTTCTTCCTATCCGTTCGAACCCAACCCGAGTTAGAAAATTCAAAAATAAATGCAGAAAAATTTTAAAAATTAAAAAACATCATCCAGGTTTCATTTGAAGCCGAAACGGGCCAGTACAGGCCGAAAAATAGAGAACAAAAATAATTTCCTTCCTATCGGTTCGAACCTGACTCGAGTTAGAAAATTCAAAAATAAATGCAAAAAAATTCTAAAAATTAAAAAATATCATCCAGGTTTCATTTTAAGATGAAACAGGTGAAGACAGGCCGAAAAATAGAGAACAAAAATAATTTCCTTCCTATCGGTTCGAACCCGACTCGAGTTAGAAAATTCAAAAATAAATGCAGAAAAATTCTAAAAATTAAAAAATATCATCCAGGTTTCATTTTAAGACGAAACGGATGAAGACAGGCCGAAAAATGGAGAAGAAAAAAAAAATTCTTCCAATCCGTTGAACCCGACCCGAGTTAGAAAATTCAAATACAAATGCAAAAAAAATTTTAAAAATTAAAAAACATCATCCAGGCTTCATTTAAAGACGAAACGGGCAAGGACAGGCCGAAAAATAGAGAACAAAAATAATTTCCTTCCTATCCATTCGAACTCGACCCGAGTTAAAAAATTCAAAAATAAATGTAGAAAAATTTCAAAAATTTAAAAACATCATCCAGGCTTCATTTCAAGACGAAACGAGTCAGGACAGGCCGAAAAATAGATAACAAAAATAATTTCCTTCCTATCTGTTTGAACCCGACCCGAGTTAGAAAATTAAAAAATAAATGCGAAAAAATTTCAAAAATTAAAAAACATCCTCCAGGCTTCATTTCAAGACGAACCGGGCCAAGACAGGCCCAAAAATAGCGGAAAAATAATTTCCTTCCTATCTGTTCGAACCCGACCCGAGTTAGAAAATTCAAAAATAAATGCGAAAAAATTTCAAAAATTAAAAAACATCGACCAGGCTTCATTTCAAGACGAAACGGGCATGGACAGGCTGAAAAATAAAGAACAAAAAAAATTTCCTTCCTGTCCGTTCGAACCCGACCCGATTTAGAAAAATCAAAAATAAAAGCAAACAAATTATCAAAATTAAAAAACATCATCTTGGCTTCATTTCAAGACGAAACGGGCAAGGACAGGCTGAAAAATAGGGAAGAAAAAAAAATTTCTGCCTATCCGTTCGAACCCGACCCTACTTAGAAAATTCAAAAATAAATGCAAAAAAATTTTAAAAATTAAAAAATATCATCTAGGCTTCATTTCAAGATAAAACGGGTCAAGACAGGCTGAAAAATAGAAAATAAAAAAAATTTCCATCCTATCCATTCGTTTTCGACCTGAGTTAGAAAATTCAAAAATAAATGCAAAAAAATTTTAAAAATAGAAAAACATCATCCAGGCTTCATTTCAGGCTGAAACGGGTCAACACAGGCTGAAAAATAGAGAACAAAAAAAATTTCCTTCCTATCCGTTCGAACCCGACCCGAGTTAGAAAATTCAAAAATAAATACGAAAAAATTTCAAAAATTAAAAAACATCATCCAGGCTTCATTGCAAGACGAAACTGGTCAGGAGAGACCGAAAAATAGATAACAAAAAAAATTTCCTTCCTATCCGTTCGAACCCGACCCGAGTTAGAGAGTTCAAAAATAAATGCAAAAAAATTTTAAAAATTAAAAAACATCATCCAGGCTTCATTTCAGGATGAAACGGGTCAAGACACGCCGAAAAATAGATAAGAATTAAAATTTTCTTCCTATCCGTTCGAACTCGACCCGAGTTAGAAAATTCAAAAATAAATGCAGAAAAATTTTAAAAATTAAAAAACATCATCCAGGTTTCATTTGAAGCCGAAACGGGCCAGTACAGGCCGAAAAATAGAGAACAAAAATAATTTCCTTCCTATCCATTCGAACTCGACCCGAGTTAGAAAATTCAAAAATAAATGTAGAAAAATTTCAAAAATTAAAAAACATCATCCAGGCTTCATTTCAAGACGAAACGAGTTAGGACAGGCCGAAAAATAGAGAACAAAAATAATTTCCTTCCTATCTGTTTGATCCCGACCCGAGTTAGAAAATTAAAAAATAAATGCGAAAAAATTTCAAAAATTAAAAAACATCCTCCAGGCTTCATTTCAAGACGAACCGGGCCAAGACAGGCCCAAAAATAGAGAAAAAAAATAATTTTCTCCCTATCTGTTCGAACTCGACCCGAGTTAGAAAATTCAAAAATAAATGCGAAAAAATTTCAAAAATTAAAAAACATCCTCCAGGCTTCATTTCAAGACGAACCGGGCCAAGACAGGCTGAAAAATAGAGAACAAAAATAATTTCCTTCCTATCTGTTAGAACCCGACCCGAGTTAGAAAATTCAAAAATAAATGCAAAAAAATTCTAAAAATTAAAAAACATATCCAGGTTTGATTTAAAGACGAAACGGGTGACGACAGGCCGAAAAATAGAGTAGAAATTTTTTTTTCTTCCTACCCGTTTAAACCCGACCCGAGTTAGAGAATTAGAAAATAAATGCAAAAAAATTTTAAAAATAAAAAAACATCAACCAGGTTTAATTTCAAGAACAAACGTGCCAGTAAAGGCTGAAAAATAGAGAACAAAAATAATTTTCTCCCTATCAATTCGAACCCGACCCGAGATAGAAAATTCAAAAATAAATGCGAAAAAATTTCAAAAATTAAAAAACATACTCTAGGCATCATTTCAAGACGAACCGGGCCAAGACAGGCCCAAAAATAGCGAACAAAAATAATTTCTTTCCTATCTGTTCGAACCCGACCCGAGTTAGAAAATTCAAAAATAAATGTGAAAAAATTTCAAAAATTAAAAAACATCCACCAGGCTTCATTTCAAGACGAAATGGGCAAGGACAGGCTAAAAAATAGAGAACAAAAAAAATTTCCTTCCTATCCGTTCGAACCCGACCCGATTTAGAAAAATAAAAAATCAAAGCAAAAAAATTATCAAAATTAAAAAACATCATCCAGTCTTCATTTCAAGACGAAACAGGTCAGGACGGGACGAAAAATAGAGCACAAAAAAAATTTCCTTCCTATCCGTTCGAACCCGACACGAGTTAGAAAATTCAAAAATAAATGCGAAAAAATTTCAAAAATTAAAAGACATCCACCAGGCTTCATTTCAAGACGAAACGGGCAAGGACAGGCTGAAAAATAGGGAAGAAAAAAACATTTCTGCCTATCCGTTCGAACCCGACCCTACTTAGAAAATTAAAAAATAAATGCAAAAAAATTTTAAAAATTAAAAAACATCATCTAGGCTTCATTTCAAGATAAAACGGATCAAGACAGGCTGAAAAATAGAGAACAAAAAAAGTTTTCATCCTATCCATTCCAACCCGACCCGAGTTAGATAATTCAAAAATAAATGCAAAAAAATTTTAAAAATTAAAAACATCATCCAGGCTTCATTTCAGGATGAAACGGGTCAACACAGGTTGAAAAATAGAGAACAAAAAAAATTTCCTTCCTATCCGTTCGAACCCGACCCGAGTTAGAAAATTCAAAAATAATTGCAGAAAAATTTCAAAAATTAAAAAACATCATCCAGACTTCATTGCAAGACGAAACGGGTGAAGACAGGCCGAAAAATGGAGAAGAAAAATTTTTTTCTTCCTATCCGTTCGAACCCGACCCGAGTTAGAAAATTCAAAAATAAATGCAGAAAAATTCTAAAAATTAAAAAAACATCATCCAGATTTCATTAAGACGAAACGGGTGAAGGCGGGCTGAAAAATGGAGAAGAAAAAAAATTTTATTCCTATCCGTTCGAACCCGACCCGAGTTAGAAAATTCAAAAATAACTGCAGAAAAATTCTAAAAATTAAAAAACATCATCCAAGTTTCATTTTAAGATGAAACTGGTGAAGACATGCCGAAAAATGGAGAAGAAAAAAATTTTCATCCTATCCGTTCGAACCCGACCCGAGTTACAAAATTCAAAAATAAATGCAGAAAAATTCTAAAAATTAAAAAATATCATCCAGGTTTCATTTTAAGACGAAACGGGTGAAGACAGGCCGAAAAATGGAGAAGAAAAATTTTTTTCTTCCTATCCGTTCGAACCCGACCCGAGTTAGAAAATTCAAAAATAAATGCAAAAAATTTTCTAAAAATTAAAAAAATCAGCTAGGCTTCATTTCAAGATGAAACGGGTCAGGACAGGCTGAAAAATAGAGAACAAAACAAATTTCCTTCATATCCATTCGAACTCGACCCGAGTTAGAAAATTCAAAAATAAATCTGAAAAAATTTTAAAAATTAAAAATCATCATCCCGGCTTCATTTCAAGATGAAACGGGTCAAGACAGGCCGAAAAATGGAGAACAAAAATAATTTCCTTCCTAATTCATTCGAACCCGACTCGAGTTAGAAAATTCAAATGTAAATGGAAAAAAAATTTTAAAAATTAAAAAACATCATCCAGGCTTCATTTAAAGACGAAACGGGCAAGGACAGGCTGAAAAATAGAGAACCAAAATAATTTTCTTGCTATCCATTCGAACCCGACCCGAGTTAGAAAATTCAAAAATAAATGTAGAAAAATTTCAAAAATTAAAAAACATCATCCAGGCTTCATTTCAAGACGAAACGGGTCAGGACAGGCCGAAAAATAGAGAACAAAAAAAATTTCCTTCAAATCCGTTCGAACCCGACCGAGTTAGAAAATTCACAAATAAATGTAAAAAAATCTTAAAAATTAAAAAACATCATCCAGGCTTCATTTCAAGACGAAACGATCAAGGACAGGCTGAGAAATAGAGAACAAAAAAAATTTCCTTCCTATCCGTTCGAACCCGACCCAAGTTAGAGAATTCAAAAATAAATGCAAAAAAATTTTAAAAATTGAAAAACATCATCCAGGCTTCATTTAAAGACGAAACGGGCAAGGACAGGATGAAAAATTGAGAACAAAAAAAATTTCCTTCCTCTCCGGTCGAACCCGACCCGAGTTAGAAAATTCAAAAATAAATGCAGAAAAATTCTAAAATTTAAAAAACATCATCCATGTTTCATTTCAAGACGAAACGAGTGTAGACAGGCCAAAAAATAGAGAAGAAAAAAAATTTTCTTCGTACCCGTTCGAACCGGACTCGAGTTACCAAATTCAAAAATAAATGCAAAAAAATTTTAAAAATTAAAAAACATCATCTAGGCTTCATTTCAAGACGAAATGGGTCGGGGCAGGCGGAAAAATAGGGAACAAAAATAATTTCCTTCCTATCCGTTCGAACCCGACCCGAGTTAGAGAATTCAAAAATAAATGCAAAAAAATTTTAAAAA
This sequence comes from Quercus mongolica, assembly GCA_011696235.1. Classification (NCBI taxonomy): domain Eukaryota; kingdom Viridiplantae; phylum Streptophyta; class Magnoliopsida; order Fagales; family Fagaceae; genus Quercus; species Quercus mongolica. The sequence continues at coordinate 94,204 of JAAMOV010000013.1, forward strand.
TTAAAAAACATCATCCAGTCTTCTTTTCAAGACAAAACTAGTCAGGAGAGGCCGAAAAATAGAGAACAAAAAAAATTTCCTTCATATCCGTTCGAACCCGACCCGAGCTAGAGAATTCAAAAATAAATGCAAAAAAATTTTAAAAATTAAAAAACATCATCCAGGTTTCATTTCAAGTCGAAACGGGCCAGTACAGGCCGAAAAAGAGAGAACAAAAAAAATTTCCTTCCTATCCGTTCGAGTCCGACTCGAGTTAGAAAATTCAAAAATAAATGCAGAAAAATTCTAAAAATTAAAAAATATCGTCCAGGTTTCATTTTAAGACGAAACGGGTGAAGACAGGCCGAAAAATGGAGAAGAAAAATTTTTTTCTTCCTATCCGTTCGAACCCGAACCGAGTTAGAAAATTCAAAAATAAATGCAAAAAATTTTTTAAAATTAAAAAAATCAGCTAGGCTTCATTTCAAGATGAAACGGGTCAGGACAGGCTGAAAAATAGATAACAAAACAAATTTCCTTCATATCCATTCGAACTCGACCCGAGTTAGAAAATTCAAAAATAAATCTGAAAAAATTTTAAAAATTAAAAATCATCATCCCGGCTTCATTTCAAGATGAAACGGGTCAAGACAGGCCGAAAAATGGAGAACAAAAATAATTTCCTTCCTAATTCATTCGAACCCGACTCGAGTTAGAAAATTCAAATGTAAATGGAAAAAAAATTTTAAAAATTAAAAAACATCATCCAAGCTTCATTTAAAGACGAAACGGGCAAGGACAGGCTGAAAAATAGAGAACCAAAATAATTTTCTTGCTATCCATTCGAACCCGACCCGAGTTAGAAAATTCAAAAATAAATGTAGAAAAATTTCAAAAATTAAAAAACATCATCCAGGCTTCATTTCAAGACGAAACGGGTCAGGACAGGCCGAAAAATAGAGAACAAAAAAAAATTCCTTCAAATCCGTTCGAACCCGACCGAGTTAGAAAATTCAAAAATAAATGTAAAAAAATCTTAAAAATTAAAAAACATCATCCAGGCTTCATTTCAAGACGAAACGATCAAGGACAGGCTGAGAAATAGAGAACAAAAAAAATTTCCTTCCTATCCGTTCGAACCCGACCCAAGTTAGAGAATTCAAAAATAAATGCAAAAAAATTTTAAAAATTGAAAAACATCATCCAGGCTTCATTTAAAGACGAAACGGGCAAGGACAGGATGAAAAATTGAGAACAAAAAAAATTTCCTTCCTCTCCAGTCGAACCCGACCCGAGTTAGAAAATTCAAAAATAAATGCAGAAAAATTCTAAAAATTAAAAAACATCATCCATGTTTCATTTCAAGACGAAACGACTGTAGACAGGCCAAAAAATAGAGAAGAAAAAAAATTTTCTTCGTACCCGTTCGGACTGGACTCGAGTTAGAAAATTCAAAAATAAATGCAAAAAAATTTTAAAAATTAAAAAACATCATCTAGGCTTCATTTCAAGACGAAACGGGTCGGGGCAGGCGGAAAAATAGGGAACAAAAAAAATTTCCTTCCTATCCGTTCGAACCTGACCAGAGTTAGAGAATTCAAAAATAAATGCAAAAAAATTTTAAAAATTAAAAAACATCATCCAGTCTTCATTTCAAGACAAAACGGGTCAGGACAGGCCGAAAAATAGAGAACAAAAAAAATTTCCTTCCTATCCGTTCGAACCCGACCCGAGTTAGAGAATTCAAAAATAAATGCAAAAAAATTTTAAAAATTAAAAAACATCATCCAGTCTTCTTTTCAAGACAAAACTAGTCAGGAGAGGCCGAAAAATAGAGAACAAAAAAAATTTCCTTCATATCCGTTCGAACCCGACCCGAGCTTGAGAATTCAAAAATAAATGCAAAAAAATTTTAAAAATTAAAAAACATCATCCAGGTTTCATTTCAAGTCGAAACGGGCCAGTACAGGCCGAAAAAGAGAGAACAAAAAAAATTTCCTTCCTATCCGTTCGAGTCCGACTCGAGTTAGAAAATTCAAAAATAAATGCAAAAAAATTTTAAAAATTAAAAAACATCATGTAGGCTTCATTTCAAGACGAAACGGGTCAGGGCAGGCGGAAAAATAGGGAACAAAAAAAATTTTCTTCCTATCCGTTCGAACCTGACCAGAGTTAGAGAATTCAAAAATAAATGCAAAAAATTTTAAAAATTAAAAAACATCATCCAGTCTTCATTTCAAGACAAAACGGGTCAGGACAGGCCTAAAAATAGAGAACAAAAAAAATTTCCTTCCTATCCGTTCGAACCCGACCTGAGTTAGAGAATTCAAAAATAAATGCAGAAAAATTTTAAAAATTAAAAAATATCATCTAGGTTTCATTTCTAGGTGAAACGGGTCAGGACAGGTTGAAAAATATAGAACAAAAAAAATTTCCTTCCTATCCGTTCGAACCCGACCCGAGTTAGAGAAATAAAAAAAAATGCAAAAAAATTTAAAAATTAAAAAACATCATCCAGGCTTCATTTCAAGAGGAAACGGGTCAGGACAGGACGAAAAATAGAAACAAAAAAAATTTCATTCCTATCCGTTCGAACCCATCACGAGTTAGAGAATTCAAAAATAAATGCAAAAAAATTTTAAAAATTGAAAAACATCATCCAGGCTTAATTTCATGACGAAACGGATCAAGACAGGCTGAAAAATAGAGAACAAAAAAAATCTCATTCCTATCCGTTCGAACTCGACCCAAGTTAGAGAATTCAAAAATAAATGCAAAAAAATTTTAAAAAATAAAAAACATCATCCAGGTTTCATTTCAAGGCGAAACGGGCCATAACAGGCCGAAAAATAGAGAACAAAAATAATTTCCTCCCAATCTGTTCGAACTCGACCCGAGTTAGAAAATTCAAAATTAAATGCGAAAAAATTTTAAAAATTAAAAAACATCCTCCAAGCTTCATTTCAAGACGAAAATGGCCAAGACAAGCCGAAAAATAGAGAACTAAAAAAATTTCCTACCTATCCGTTCGAAACCGACCCAAGTTAGAGAATTCAAAAATAAATGCAAAAAAATTTTGAAAATTGAAAAACATCATCCAGGCTTCATTTAAAGACGAAACGGGCAAGGACAGGATGAAAAATTGAGAACAAAAAAAATTTCTTTCCTATCCGGTCGAACCCGACCCGAGTTAGAAAATTCAAAAATAAATGCAGAAAAATTCTAAAAATTAAAAAACATCATCCAGGTTTCATTTCAAGACGAAACGGGTCAGGACTGGCTGAAAAATAGAGAACAAAAAAAATTTCCTTCCTATCCGTTCGAACCGACCTGAGTTAGAGAATTCAAAAAAAATGCAAAAAAATTTTAAAAATTGAAAAACATCATCCAGGCTTCATTTAAAGACGAAACGGGTCAGGACAGGCTGAGAAATAGAGAACTAAAAAAATTTCCTACCTATCCGTTCGAAACCGACCCAAGTTAGAGAATTCAAAAATAAATGCAAAAAAATTTTAAAAATTGAAAAACATCATCCAGGCTTCATTTAAAGACGAAACGGGCAAGGACAGGATGAAAAATTGAGAACAAAAAAAATTTCTTTCCTATCCGGTCGAACCCGACCCGAGTTAGAAAATTCGAAAATAAATGCAGAAAAATTCTAAAAATTAAAAAACATCATCCATGTTTCATTTCAAGACGAAACGAGTGTAGACAGGCCAAAAAATAGAGAAGAAAAAAAATTTTCTTCGTACCCGTTCGAACCGGACTATAGTTAGCAAATTCAAAAATAAATGCAAAAAAATTTTAAAAATTAAAAAACATCATCTAGGCTTCATTTCAAGACGAAACGGGTCACGGCAGGCGGAAAAATAGGGAACAAAAATAATTTCCTTCCTATCCGTTCGAACCTGACCAGAGTTAGAGAATTCAAAAATAAATGCAAAAAAATTTTAAAAATTAAAAAACATCATCCAGTCTTCATTTCAAGACAAAACGGGTCAGGACAGGCCGAAAAATAGAGAACAAAAAAAATTTCCTTCCTATCCGTTCGAACCCGACCCGAGTTAGAGAATTCAAAAATAAATGCAAAAAAATTTGAAAAATTAAAAAACATCATCCAGTATTCATTTCAAGACAAAACTGGTCAGGAGAGGCCGAAAAATAGAGAACAAAAAAAATTTTCTTCATATCCGTTCGAACCCGACCCGAGCTAGAGAATTCAAAAATAAATGCAAAAAAATTTTAAAAATTAAAAAACATCATCCAGGTTTCATTTCAAGTCGAAACGGGCCAGTACAGGCCGAAAAAGAGAGAATAAAAAAAATTTCCTTCCTATCCGTTCGAGCCCGACCCAAGTTAGAAAATTCAAAAATAAATGCAAAAAAATTTTAAAAATTAAAAAATATCATCTGGGCTTCATTTCAAGACGAAACGGGTCAGGGCAGGCGGAAAAATAGGGAACAAAAAAAATTTCCTTACTATCCGTTCGAACCTGACCAGAGTTAGAGAATTCAAAAATAAATGCAAAACAATTTTAAAAATTAAAAAACATCATCCAGTCTTCATTTCAAGACAAAACGGGTCAGGACAGGCCGAAAAATAGAGAACAAAAAAATTTTCCTTCCTATCCGTTCGAACCCGACTTGAGTTAGAGAATTCAAAAATAAATGCAAAAAAATTTGAAAAATTAAAAAACATCATCCAGTATTCATTTCAAGACAAAACTGGTCAGGAGAGGCCGAAAAATAGAGAACAAAAAAAATTTTCTTCATATCCGTTCGAACCCGACCCGAGCTAGAGAATTCAAAAATAAATGCAAAAAAATTTTAAAAATTAAAAAACATCATCCAGGTTTCATTTCAAGTCGAAACGGGCCAGTACAGGCCGAAAAAGAGAGAATAAAAAAAATTTCCTTCCTATCCGTTCGAGCCCGACCCAAGTTAGAAAATTCAAAAATAAATGCAAAAAAATTTTAAAAATTAAAAAATATCATCTAGGCTTCATTTCAAGACGAAACGGGTCAGGGCAGGCGGAAAAATAGGGAACAAAAAAAATTTCCTTCCTATCCGTTCGAACCTGACCAGAGTTAGAGAATTCAAAAATAAATGCAAAACAATTTTAAAAATTAAAAAACATCATCCAGTCTTCATTTCAAGACAAAACGGGTCAGGACAGGCCGAAAAATAGAGAACAAAAAAAATTTCCTTCCTATCCGTTCGAACCCGACCTGAGTTAGAGAATTCAAAAATAAATGCAAAAAAATTTTAAAAATTAAAAAATATCATCTAGGTTTCAATTCAAGGAGAAACGGGTCAGGGCAGGCTGAAAAATATAGAACAAAAAAAATTTCCTTCCTATCCGTTCGAACCCGACCCGAGTTAGAGAAATAAAAGAAAATGCAAAAAAAATTAAAAAATTAAAAAACATCATCCAGGATTCATTTCAAGAGGAAACGGGTCAGGATAGGACGAAAAATAGAAACAAAAAAAATTTCCTTCCTATCCGTTCGAACCCATCACGAGTTAGAGAATTCAAAAATAAATGCAAAAAAATTTTAAAAATTGAAAAACATCATCCAGGCTTCATTTCATGACGAAACGGGTCAGGACAGGCTGAAAAATAGAGAACAAAAAAAATCTCCTTCCTATCCGTTCGAACTCGACCCAAGTTAGAGAATTCAAAAATAAATGCAAAAAAATTTTAAAAATTAAAAAACATCATCCAGGTTTCATTTCAAGACGAAACGGGCCAGTACAGGCCGAAAAATAGAGAACAAAAATAATTTCTTCCCTATCTGTTCGAACTCGACCCGAGTTAGAAAATTCAAAAATAAATGCGAAAAAATTTAAAAATTAAAAAACATCCCCCAAGCATCATTTCAAGTCGAAAATGTCCAAGACAAGCCGAAAAATAGAGCACAAAAAAAATTTCCTTCCTATCCGTTTGAACCCAACCCGAGTTAGAAAATTCAAAAATAAACGCAGAAAAATTCTAAAAATTAAAAAACATCATCCAGGTTTCATTTCAAGACGAAACGGGTCAGGACTGGCTGAAAAATAGAGAACAAAAAAAATTTCCTTCCTATCCGTTCGAACCGACCTGAGTTAGAGAATTCAAAAAAAAATGCAAAAAAATTTTAAAAATTGAAAAACATCATCCAGGCTTCATTTAAAGACGAAACGGGTCAGGACAGGCTGAGAAATAGAGAACTAAAAAAATTTCCTTCCTATCCGTTCGAAACCGACCCAAGTTAGAGAATTCAAAAATAAATGCAAAAAAATTTTATAAATTGAAAAACATCATCCAGGCTTCATTTAAAAACGAAACGGGCAAGGACAGGATGAAAAATTGAGAACAAAAAAAATTTCCTTCCTATCCGTTCGAACCTGACCAGAGTTAGAGAATTCAAAAATAAATGCAAAACAATTTTAAAAATTAAAAAACATCATCCAGTCTTCATTTCAAGACAAAACGGGTCAGGACAGGCCGAAAAATAGAGAACAAAAAAAATTTCCTTCCTATCCGTTCGAACCCGACTTGAGTTAGAGAATTCAAAAATAAATGCAAAAAAATTTTAAAAATTAAAAAATATCATCTAGGTTTCAATTCAAGGTGAAACGGGTCAGGGCAGGCTGAAAAATATAGAACAAAAAAAATTTCCTTCCTATCCGTTCGAACCCGACCCGAGTTAGAGAAATAAAAGAAAATGCAAAAAAAATTAAAAAATTAAAAAACATCATCCAGGATTCATTTCAAGAGGAAACGGGTCAGGATAGGACGAAAAATAGAAACAAAAAAAATTTCCTTCCTATCCTTTCGAACCCATCACGAGTTAGAGAATTCAAAAATAAATGCAAAAAAATTTTAAAAATTGAAAAACATCATCCAGGCTTCATTTCATGACGAAACGGGTCAGGACAGGCTGAAAAATAGAGAACAAAAAAAATCTCCTTCCTATCCGTTCGAACTCGACCCAAGTTAGAGAATTCAAAAATAAACGCAAAAAAATTTTAAAAATTAAAAAACATCATCCAGGTTTCATTTCAAGACGAAACGGGCCAGTACAGGCCGAAAAATAGAGAACAAAAATAATTTCCTCCCTATCTGTTCGAACTCGACCCGAGTTAGAAAATTCAAAAATAAATGCGAAAAAATTTAAAAATTAAAAAACATCCCCCAAGCTTCATTTCAAGACGAAAATGTCCAAGACAAGCCGAAAAATAGAGCACAAAAAAAATTTCCTTCCTATCCGTTTGAACCCAACCCGAGTTAGAAAATTCAAAAATAAATGCAGAAAAATTCTAACAATTAAAAAACATCATCCAGGTTTCATTTCAAGACGAAACGGGTCAGGACTGGCTGAAAAATAGAGAACAAAAAAAATTTCCTTCCTATCCGTTCGAACCGACCTGAGTTAGAGAATTCAAAAAAAAATGCAAAAAAATTTTAAAAATTGAAAAACATCATCCAGGCTTCATTTAAAGACGAAACGGGTCAGGACAGGCTGAGAAATAGAGAACTAAAAAAATTTCCTTCCTATCCGTTCGAAACCGACCCAAGTTAGAGAATTCAAAAATAAATGCAAAAAAATTTTATAAATTGAAAAACATCATCCAGGCTTCATTTAAAGACGAAACGGGCAACGACAGGATGAAAAATTGAGAACAAAAAAAATTTCCTTCCTATCCGGTCGAACCCGACCCGAGTTAGAAAATTCGAAAATAAATGCAGAAAAATTCTAAAAATTAAAAAACATCATCCATGTTTCAATTCAAGACGAAACGAGCGTAGACAGGCCAAAAAATAGAGAAGAAAAAAACTTTTCTTCGTACCCGTTCGAACCGGACTCGAGTTACCAAATTCAAAAATAAATGCAAAAAAATTTTAAAAATTAAAAAACATCATCTAGGCTTCATTTCAAGACGAAACGGGTCAGGGCAGGCGGAAAAATAGGGAACAAAAATAATTTCCTTCCTATCCGTTCGAACCTGACCAGAGTTAGAGAATTCAAAAATAAATGCAAAAAAATTTTAAAAATTAAAAAACATCATCCAGTCTTCATTTCAAGACAAAACGGGTCAGGACAGGCCGAAAAATAGAGAACAAAAAAAATTTCCTTCCTATCCGTTCGAACCCGACCCGAGTTAGAGAATTCAAAAATAAATGCAAAAAAATTTGAAAAATTAAAAAACATCATCCAGTATTCATTTAAAGACAAAACTGGTCAGGAGAGGCCGAAAAATAGAGAGCAAAAAAAATTTCCTTCATATCCGTTCGAACCCGACCCGAGCTAGAGAATTCAAAAATAAATGCAAAAAAATTTTAAAAATTTAAAAACATCATCCAGGTTTCATTTCAAGTCGAAACGGGCCAGTACAGGCCGAAAAAGAGAGAATAAAAAAAATTTCCTTCCTATCCGTTCGAGCCCGACCCGAGTTAGAAAATTCAAAAATAAATGCAAAAAAATTTTAAAAATTAAAAAACATCATCTAGGCTTCATTTCAAGACGAAACGGGTCAGGGCAGGCGGAAAAATAGGGAACAAAAAAAATTTCCTTCCTATCCGTTCGAACCTGACCAGAGTTAGAGAATTCAAAAATAAATGCAAAACAATTTTAAAAATTAAAAAACATCATCCAGTCTTCATTTCAAGACAAAACGGGCCAGGACAGGCCGAAAAATAGAGAAGAAAAAAAATTTCCTTCCTATCCGTTCGAACCCGACCTGAGTTAGAGAATTCAAAAATAAATGCAAAAAAATTTTAAAAATTAAAAAATATCATCTAGGTTTCATTTCAAGGTGAAACGGGTCAGGGCAGGCTGAAAAATATAGAACAAAAAAAATTTTCTTCCTATCCGTTCGAACCCGACCCGAGTTAGAGAAATAAAAAAAAATGCAAAAAAAATTTAAAAATTAAAAAACATCATCCAGGCTTCATTTCAAGAGGAAACGGGTCAGGACAGGATGAAAAATAGAAACAAAAAAAATTTCCTTCCTATCCGTTCGAACCCATCACGAGTTAGAGAATTCAAAATAAATGCAAAAAAATTTTAAAAATTGAAAAACATCATCCAGGCTTCATTTCATGGCGAAACGGGTCAAATCAGGCTGAAAAATAGAGAACAGAAAAAATCTCCTTCCTATCCGTTCGAACTCGACCCAAGTTAGAGAATTCAAAAATAAACGCAAAAAATTTTTAAAAATTAAAAAACATCATCCAGGTTTCATTTCAAGACGAAACGGGCTAGTACAGGCCGAAAAATAGAGAACAAAAATAATTTCCTCCCTATCTGTTCGAACTCGACCCGAGTTAGAAAATTCAAAAATAAATGCGAAAAAATTTCAAAAATTAAAAAACATCCCCCAAACTTCATTTCAAGACGAAAATGTCCAAGACAAGCCGAAAAATAGAGCACAAAAAAAATTTCCTTCCTATCCGTTTGAACCCAACCCGAGTTAGAAAATTCAAAAATAAATGCAGAAAAATTCTAAAAATTAAAAAACATCATCCAGGTTTCATTTCAAGACGAAACGGGTCAGGACTGGCTGAAAAATAGAGAACAAAAAAAATTTCCTTCCTATCCGTTCGAACCGACCTGAGTTAGAGAATTAAAAAAAAATGCAAAAAAATTTTAAAAATTGAAAAACATCATCCAGGCTTCATTTAAAGACGAAACGGGTCAAGACAGGCTGAGAAATAGAGAACTAAAAAAATTTCCTTCCTATCCGTTTGAAACCGACCCAAGTTAGAGAATTCAAAAATAAATGCAAAAAAATTTTAAAAATTGAAAAACATCATCCAGGCTTCATTTAAAGACGAAACGGGCAAGGACAGGATGAAAAATTGAGAACAAAAAAAATTTCCTTCCTATCCGGTCGAACCCGACCCGAGTTAGAAAATTCGAAAATAAATGCAGAAAAATTGTAAAAATTAAAAAACATCTTCCATGTTTCATTTCAAGACGAAACGAGTGTAGACAGGCCAAAAAATAGAGAAGAAAAAAAATTTTCGTCGTACCCGTTCGAACCGGACTCGAGTTAGCAAATTCAAAAATAAATGCAAAAAAATTTTAAAAATTAAAAAACATCAAGTAGGCTTCATTTCAAGATGAAACGGGTCAGGGCAGGCGGAAAAATAGGGAACAAAAATAATTTCCTTCCTATCCGTTCGAACCTGACCAGAGTTAGAGAATTCAAAAATAAATGCAAAAAAATTTTAAAAATTAAAAAACATCATCCAGTCTTCATTTCAAGACAAAACGGGTCAGGACAGGCCGAAAAATAGAGAACAAAAAAAATTTCCTTCCTATCCGTTCAAACCCGACCCGAGTTAGAGAATTCAAAAATAAATGCAAAAAAATTTGAAAAATTAAAAAACATCACCCAGTATTCATTTAAAGACAAAACTGGTCAGGAGGGGCCGAAAAATAGAGAACAAAAAAAATTTCCTTCATATCCGTTCGAACCCGACCCGAGCTAGAGAATTCAAAACTAAATGCAGAAAAATTTTAAAAATTAAAAAACATCATCCAGGTTTCATTTCAAGTCGAAACGGGCCAGTACAGGCCGAAAAAGAGAGAATAAAAAAAATTTCCTTCCTATCCGTTCGAGCCCGACCCGAGTTAGAAAATTCAAAAATAAATGCAAAAAAATTTTAAAAATTAAAAAACATCATCTAGGCTTCATTTCAAGACGAAACGGGTCAGGGCAGGCGGAAAAATAGGGAACAAAAATAATTTCCTTCCTATCCGTTCGAACCTGACCAGAGTTAGAGAATTCAAAAATAAATGCAAAACAATTTTAAAAATTAAAAAACATCATCCAGTCTTCATTTCAAGACAAAACGGGTCAGGACAGGCCGAAAAATAGAGAACAAAAAAAATTTCCTTCCTATCCGTTCGAACCCGACCCGAGTTAGAGAATTCAAAAATAAATGCAAAAAAATTTGAAAAATTAAAAAACATCATCCAGTATTCATTTCAAGACAAAACTGGTCAGGAGAGGCCGAAAAATAGAGAACAAAAAAAATTTCCTTCATATCCGTTCGAACCCGACCCGAGCTAGAGAATTCAAAAATAAATGCAAAAAAATTTTAAAAATTAAAAACCATCATCCAGGTTTCATTTCAAGTCGAAACGGGCCAATACAGGCCGAAAAAGAGAGAATAAAAAAAATTTTCTTCCTATCCGTTCGAGCCCGACCCGGGTTAGAAAATTCAAAAATAAATGCAAAAAAATTTTCAAAATTAAAAAACATCATCCAGGCTTCATTTCAGGCTGAAACGGGTCAGGACAGGCCGAAAAATAGAAAACAAAAAAAAATTCCTTCCTATCCGTTCGAACCCGACCCGATTTAGAAAATTCAAAAATAGAAGCAAAAATAGTTTCAAAATTAAAAAACATCATCCAGGTTTCATTTCAAGACGAAACGGGTCAGGACGAGCCAAAAAATAGAGAACAAAAAGAATTTCCTTCCTATCCGTTCGAACCCGACCCGAGTTAGAAAATTCAAAAATAAATGTAAAAACATTTTCAAAATTATAAAACATCATCCAGGCTTCATTTCAAGACGAAACGGGTCAGGACAGGCCGAAAATTAGAAAACAAAAAAAAATTCCTCTCTATCTGTTCGAACCCGACCCGAGTTAGAAAATTCAAAAATAAATGCAAAAAAATTTTCAAAATTAAAAAACATCATCAGGCTTCATTTCAAGACGAAACGGGTCAGGACAGGCGAAAAATAGAGAACAAAAAAAATTTCCTTCCTATCCGTTCGAACCCGACCCGAGTTAGAAAATTCAAATATAAATGCAAAAAAATTTTAAATTAAAAAACATCATCCAGGCTTCATTTCAAGACGAAACGGGCCAAGACAGGCCGAAAAATAGAGAACAAAAATAATTTCCTTCCTATCCGTTCGAACCCGACCCGAGTTAGAAAATTCAAATATAAATGCAAAAAAATTTTAAAAATTAAAAAACATCATCCAGGCTTCATTTCAAGACGAAACGGGCCAAGACAGGCCGAAAAATAGAGAACAAAAAAAATTTCCTTCCTATCCGTTCGAACCCGACCCGAGTTAGAAAATTCAAAAATAAATGCAGAAAAATTCTAAAAATTAAAAAACATCATCCAGGTTTCATTTCAAGACGAAACGGGTGAAGGCAGGCCGAAAAATAAAGAAAAATTTTTTTTTTCTTCCTATCTGTTCGAACCCAATCCGAGTTAGAAAATTTAAAAATAAATGCAAAAAAATTTTAAAAATTAAAAAATATCATCTAGGTTTCATTTCAAGGTGAAACGGGTCAGGACAGGCTGAAAAATATAGAACAAAAAAATTTCCTTCCTATCCGTTCGAACCCGACCCGAGTTAGAGAAATAAATAAAAATGCAAAAAAAATTTAAAAATTAAAAAACATCATCCAGGCTTCATTTCAAGAGGAAACGGGTTAGGACAGGACGGAAAATAGAAACAAAAAAAATTTCCTTCCTATCCGTTCGAACCCATCCCGAGTTAGAGAATTCAAAAATAAATGAAAAAAAAATTAAAAAATTGAAAAACATCATCCAGGCTTCATTTTATGATGAAACGGGTCAGGACTGGCAGAAAAATGGAGAACAAAAAAAATCTCCTTCCTATCCGTTCGAACTTGACCCAAGTTAGAGAATTCAAAAATAAATGCAAAAAAATTTTAAAAATTAAAAAACATCATCCAGGTTTCATTTCAAGAGGAAACGGGCCAGTACAGGTCGAAAAATAGAGAACAAAAATAATTTCCTCCCTATCTGTTCGAACTCGACCCGAGTTAGAAAATTCAAAAATAAATGCGAAAAAATTTCAAAAATTAAAAAATATCCTCCAAGCTTCATTTCAAGACGAAAATGGCCAAGACAAGCCGAAAAATAGAGCACAAAAAAAATTTCCCTTCCTATCCGTTTGAACCCAACCCGAGTTAGAAAATTCAAAAATAAATGCAGAAAAATTCTAAAAATTAAAAAACATCATCCAGGTTTCATTTCAAGACGAAACGGGTCAGGACTGGCTGAAAAATATAGAACAAAAAAAATTTTCTTCCTATCCGTTCGAACCCGACCTGAGTTAGAGAACTCAAAATAAATGCAAAAGAAATTAAAAAATTAAAAAACATCATCCAGGCTTCATTTCAAGACGAAACAGGTCAGCACAGGCCGAAAAATAGAAACATATAAAAATTTCCTTCCTATCCGTTCGAACCCGACCCAAGTTAGAGAATTCAAAAGTAAATGCAAAAAAATTTTACAAATTGAAAAACATCATCCAAGCTTCATTTCGAGACGTAACGGGTCAGGACAGACTGAAAAATATAGAACAAAAAAAATTTCCTTCCTAACCGTTCGAACCCGACCCGAGTTATAGAATTCAAAAATAAAAGCAAAAAATAAATTTAAAATTAAAAAACATCATCCAGGCTTCATTTCAAGACGAAACGGGTCAGGACAGGCTGAAAAATAGAGAACAAAAAAAATTTCCTTCCTATCCGTTCGAACCCGACCCGAGTTAGAGAATTCAAAAATAAATGCAAAAAAATTTAAAAATTAAAAAACATCATCCAGGCTTCATTTCAAGACGAAACGGGTCAGGACAGGCCGAAAAATAGAGAACAAAAAAAATTTCCTTCCTATCCGTTCGAACCCGACCCGAGTTAGAAAATTCAAAAATAAATGCAAAAAAATTTTAAAAAATCAAAAACATCATCCAGGCTTCAGTTCAAAACAAATCGGGTCAGGACAGGCCGAAAAATAGAGAACAAAAAAAATTTCCTTCCGATCCGTTCGAGCCCGACCCGAGTTAGAGAATTCAAAAATAAATGCAAAAAAATTTTTAAAATTAAAAATCATCATCCCGGCTTCATTTCAAGATGAAACGGGTCAGGACAGGCCGAAAAATAGAGAACAAAAATCATTTTCTCCCGATCCGTTCGAGCCCGACCCGAGTTAGAAAATTCAAAAATAAATGCAAAAAAATTTTAAAAAATCAAAAACATCATCCAGGCTTCAGTTCAAGGCGAAACGGGTCGGGACAGGCCGAAAAATAGAGAACAAAAACAATTTCCTTCCTATCTGTTCGAACCCGACCCGAGTTAGAAAATTAAAAAATAAGAGCAGAAAAATTTCAAAAATTAAAAAACATCATCCAGGCTTCTTTGCAAGACGAAACGGGTTAGGACAGTTCGAAAAATAGATAAGAAAAAAAATTTCCTTCCTATCCGTTCGAACCCAACCCGAGTTAGAGAATTCAAAAATAAATGCAAAAAAAATTTAAAAATTAATAAACATCATCCAGGTTTCATTTCAAGACGAAACGAGCCAGTACAGGCCGAAAAATAGAGAACAAAAATAATTTTCTCCCTATCTGTTCGAACCCGACCCGAGTTTGAAAATTCAAAAATAAATGCAAAAAAATTTCAAAAATTAAAAAACATCCTCCAGGCTTCATTTCAAGACGAACCGGGCCAAGACAGGCCGAAAAATAGATAACAAAAATAATTTCCTTCCTATCTGTTCGAACCCGACCCGAGTTAGAAAATTTAAAATTAATGCAAAAAAATTCTAAAAATTAAAAAACATCATTCAGGTTTGATTTAAAGACGAAACGGGTGAAGACAGGCCGAAAAATAGAGAAGAAAAAAAATTTTCTTCCTACCCGTTCAAACCCGACCCGTGTTAGAGAAATAAAAAATAAATGCAAAAAAATTTTAAAAATTAAAAAACATCATCCAGGTTTCATTTCAAGACCAAACGTGCCAGTACAGGCTGAAAAATAGAGAATAAAAATAATTTTCTCCCTATCTGTTCGAACCCGACCCGAGTTAGAAAATTCAAAAATAAAGGCAAAAAAATTTTCAAGATTAAAAAACATCATCCAGGCTTCATTTCAAGACGAAACGGGCAAGGACAGGCTGAAAAATAGAGAACAAAAAAAATTTCCTTCCTGTCCGTTCGAACCCGACCTGAGTTAGAAAATTCAAAAATAAAGGCAGAAAAATTCTAAAAATTAAAAAATATCATCCAGGTTTCATTTCAAGACGAAACGGGTGAAGACAGGCAGAAAAATAGAGAAGAAAAAAAAATTTCTGCCTATCCATTCGAACCAGACCCTACTTAGAAAATTCAAAAATAAATGCAAAAAAATTTTAAAAATTAAAAAACATCATCTAGGCTTCATTTCAAGACGAAACGGGTCAGGACAGGCTGAAAAATAGAGAACAAAAAAAATTTCCTTCCTATCCGTTCGAACCCGACCCAAGTTAGAGAATTCAAAAATAAGTGCAAAAAAATTTTAAAAATTGAAAAATATCATACAGGCTTCATTTAAAGACGAAACGGGTCAGGACAGGCTGGGAAATAGAGAACAAAAAAAATTTCCTTCCTATCCGTTCGAACCCGACCGAAGTTAGAGAATTCAAAAATAAATGCAAAAAAAATTAAAAATTAAAAAACATCATCCAGGCTTCATTTCAAGACGAAACGGGCCAAGACAAGCCGAAAAATAGAGAACAAAAAAAATTTCCTTCCTATCCGTTTGAACCCAACCCGAGTTAGAAAATTCAAAAATAAATGCAGAAAAATTCTAAAAATTAAAAAACATCATCCAGGTTTCATTTCAAGATGAAACGAGTGAAGGCAGGCCGAAAAATAGAGAAGAAAAAAAATTTTCTTCCTATTCGTTCGAACCCGACCCGAGTTAGAAAATTCAAAAATAAATGCAGAGAAATTCTAAAAATTAAAAAACATCGTCCAGGTTTCACTTGAAGACGAAACGGGTGAAGACAGGCCGAAAAATGGAGAAGAAAAAAAATTTTCTTCCTATCCGTTCGAACCCGACCCGAGTTAGAAAATTCAAAAATAAATGCAAAAAAAATTTTAAAAATTAAAAAACATCATCCAGACTTCATTTAAAGACGAAACGGGCAAGGACAGGCTGAAAAATAGAGAACAAGAATAATTTCCTTCCTATACATTCGAACCCGACCCGAGTTAGAAAATTCAAAAATAAATGTAGAAAAATTTCAAAAATTATAAAATATCATCCAAGCTTCATTTCAAGACGAAACAAGTCAGGACAGGCCGAAAAATAGAGAACAAAAAAAATTTCCTTCCTATCCGTTCGAACCCGACCCGAGTTAGAAAATTCAAAAATAAATGCAAAAAAATTTCAAAAAATAAAAAACATCATCCAGGCTTCATTTCAAGACGAAACGGTCGAGGACAGGCCGAAAAATGGAGAACAAAAAAAATTTCCATCCTATCCGTTCGAACCCGACCCGATTTAGAAAATTCAAAAATAAATGCAGAAAAATTTTCAAAATTAAAAAACATCATCTAGGCTTCATTTCAAGACGAAACGGGTCAGGACAGGCCGAAAAATAGAGAACAAAAAAAATTTCCTCCCTATCCGTTCGAACCCGACCCGAATACGAAAATTCAAATATAAATGCAAAAAAATTTTAAAAAATCAAAAACATCATCCAGGCTGCAGTTCAAGACGAAACGGGTCAGGACAGGCCGAAAAATAGAGAACAAAAATAATTTCCTCCCTATCCGGTCGAACTCGTCCCGAGTTAGAAAATTCAAAAATAAATGCAAAAAAATTTTAAAAATTAAAAAACATCATCCAAGTTTCATTTCATGACGAAACGGGACAGGATAGGCCGAAAAATTAAAGAACAAAAATAATTCCCTTCCTATCCGTTCGAACCCGACCCGAGTTAGAAAATTAAAAAATAAGTGCAAAACAATTTCAAAAATTAAAAAACATCATCCGGGCTTCATTTCAAGACAAAACGGGCAAGGACAGGCCGAAAAATAGAGAAAAAAAATAATCTCCTTCCTATCTGTTCGAACAAGACCTGAGTTAGAAAATTCAAAAATAAATGCTGAAAAATTCTAAAAATTAAAAAACATCATCCAGGTTTCATTTTAAGACGAAACGGGTGAAGACAGGCCGAAAAATAGAGAAGAAAAAAAATTTTATTCCTATCCGTTCGAACCCGACCGTAGTTAGAAAATTCAAAAATAAATGCAAAAAAATTTTAAAAAATCAAAAACATCATCCAGGCTTCAGTTCAAGGCGAAACGGGTCAGGACAGGCCGAAAAATAGATAACAAAAATAATTTCCTTCCTATCTGTTCGAACCCGACCCCAGTTAGAAAATTCAAAAATAAGAGCAGAAAAATTTCAAAAATTAAAAAACATTATCCAGGCTTCTTTGCAAGACGAAACGGGTTAGGACAGTTCGAAAAATAGATAAGAAAAAAAATTTCTTCCTATCCGTTCGAACCCGACCAGAGTTAGAAAATTCAAAAATAAATGCAAAAATATTTTAAAAAATCAAAAACATCATCCAGGCTTCATTTCAAGACGAAACGGGCAAGGACAGGCTGAAAAATACAGAACAAAAAAAATTTCCTTCCTATCTGTTCGAACCCGACCCCAGTTAGAAAATTCAAAAATAAGAGCAGAAAAATTTCAAAAATTAAAAAACATTATCCAGGCTTCTTTGCAAGACGAAACGGGTTAGGACAGTTCGAAAAATAGATAAGAAAAAAAATTTCTTCCTATCCGTTCGAACCCGACCATAGTTAGAAAATTCAAAAATAAATGCAAAAATATTTTAAAAAATCAAAAACATCATCCAGGCTTCATTTCAAGACGAAACGGGCAAGGACAGGCTGAAAAATAGAGAACAAAAAAAATTTCCTTCCTATCTGTTCGAACCCGACCCCAGTTAGAAAATTCAAAAATAAGAGCAGAAAAATTTCAAAAATTAAAAAACATTATCCAGGCTTCTTTGCAAGACGAAACGGGTTAGGACAGTTCGAAAAATAGATAAGAAAAAAAATTTTATTCCTATCCGTTCGAACCCGACCATAGTTAGAAAATTCAAAAATAAATGCAAAAATATTTTAAAAAATCAAAAACATCATCCAGGCTTCATTTCAAGACGAAACGGGCAAGGACAGGCTGAAAAATAGAGAACAAAAAAAATTTCCTTCCTATCCGTTCAAACCCGACCCGATTTAGAAAATTCAAAAATAAATGCAAAAAAATTTTAAAAATTAAAAAACATCATCCAGGTTTCATTTTAAGACCAAACGTGCCAGTACAGGCCGAAAAATAAAGAACAAAAATAATTTTCTCCCTATCTGTTCAAACCCGACCCGAGTTAGAAAATTCAAAAATAAATGCGAAAAAATTTCAAAAATTAAAAGACATCCACCAGGCTTCATTTAAAGACGAAACGGGCACGGACAGGCTGAAAAATAGAGAACAAAAAAAATTTCTTTCCTATCCGTTCGAACCCGACCCGATTTAGAAAATTCAAAAATAAAAGCAAAAAAATTTTCAAAATTAAAAAACATCATCCAGGCTTCATTTCAAGACGAAACGGGTCAGGACGGGCCGAAAAATTGAGAACAAAAAAAATTTCCTTCCTCTCCGTTCGAACCCGACCCGAGTTAGAAAATTCAAAAATAAATGCGAAAAAATTTCAAAAATTAAAAGACATCCACCAAGCTTCATTTGAAGACGAAACGGGCAAGGACAGGCTGAAAAATAGAGAAGAAAAAAAAATTTCTGCCTATCCGTTCGAACCCGACCCTACTTAGAAAATTCGAAAATAAATGCAAAAAAATTTCAAAAATTAAAAAACATCATCCAGGCTTCATTTCAAGACGAAACGGGTCAGGACAGGCTGAAAAATAAAGAACAAAAAAAATTTCCATCCTACCCATTCGAACCCGACCCGAGTTAGAAAATTCAAAAATAAATGCAAAAAAATTTTAAAAATTAAAAAACATCATCCAGGCTTCATTTTAGGATGAAACGGGTCAAGACAGGCCGAAAAATAGGGAACAAAAAAAATTTCCTTCCTATCCGTTCGAACCCGACCCGAGTTAGAAAATTCAAAAATAAAGGCAGAAAAATTCTAAAAATTAAAAAACATCATCCAGGTTTCATTTCAAGACGAAACGGGTGAAGACAGGCAGAAAAATAGAGAAGAAAAAAAAATTTCAGCCCATCCGTTCGAACCCAACCCTACTTAGAAAATTCAAAAATAAATGCAAAAAAATTTTAAAAATTAAAAAACGTCATGTAGGCTTCATTTCAAGACGAAACGGGTCAGGACAGGCTGAAAAATAGAGAACAAAAAAAATTCCCTTCCTATCCGTTTGAACCCGACCCGAGTGAGAGAATCCAAAAATAAATGCAAAAAAATTTAAAAATTGAAAAACATCATCCAGGCTTCATTTAAAGACGAAACGGGCAAGGACAGGCTGGGAAATAGAGAACAAAAAAAATTTTCTTCCTATCCATTCGAACCCGACCCGAGTTAGAGAATTCAAAAATAAATGCAAAAAAATTTTAAAAATTAATAAACATCATCCAGGTTTCATTTAAAGACGAAACGAGCCAGTACATGCCGAAAAATAGAGAACAAAAATAATTTTCTCCCTATCTGTTCAAACCCGACCCGAGTTAGAAAATTCATAAATAAATGCGAAAAAATTTCAAAAATTAAAAAACATCCTCCAGGCTTCATTTCAAGACGAACCGGGCCAAGACAGGCCGAAAAATTGAGAACAATAAAAATTTCCTTCCTATCCGTTCGAACCCGACCCGAGTTAGAAAATTCAAAAATAAATGCAAAAAAATTTCAAAAATTAAAAGACATCCTCCAGGCTTCATTTCAAGACGAAACGGGTCAGGACAGGCTGAAAAATAGAGAACAAAAAAAATTTCCATCCTATCCATTCGAACCCGACCCGAGTTAGAGAATTCAAAAATAAATGCATAAAAATTTTAAAAATTAAAAAATATCATCCGGGTTTCATTTCAAGACGAAACGGGCCAGTACAGGCCGAAAAATAGAGAACAAAAATAATTTCCTTCCTATCGGTTCGAACCCGACTCGAGTTAGAAAATTCAAAAATAAATGCAGAAAAATTCTAAAAATTAAAAAATATCATCCAGGTTTCATTTTAAAATGAAACGGGTGAAGACAGGCCGAAAAATGGAGAAGAAAAAAAATTTTCTTCCTATCCGTTCGAACCCGACCCGAGTTAGAAAATTCAAAAATAAATGCAGAAAAATTCTAAAAATTAAAAAATATCATCCAGGTTTCATTTTAAGATGAAACGGGTGAAGATAGCCCGAAAAATGGAGAGGAAAAAAAATTTTCTTCTTATCCGTTCGAACCCGACCCGTGTTAGAAAATTCAAAAATAAATGCAGAAAAATTCTAAAAATTAAAAAACATCATCCAGGTTTCATTTTAAGACGAAACGGATGAAGACAGGCCGAAAAATGGAGAAGAAAAAAAAATTCTTCCTATCCGTTCGAACCCGACCCGAGTTAGAAAATTCAAAAATAAATGCAAAAAAATTCTAAAAATTAAAAAACATCATCCAAATTTCATTTTAAGAGGAAACGGGTGAAGACAGGCCGAAAAATGGAGAAGAAAAAAATTTTTCTTCCTATCCGTTCGAACCCGACCCGAGTTAGAAAATTAAAAAATAAATGCAGAAAAATTCTAAAAATTAAAAAACATCATCCAGGTTTCATTTTAAGACGAAACGGGTGAAGATAGGCCGGAAAATAGAGAACAAAAATAATTTCCTTCCTATCTGTTCGAACCCGACCCGAGTTAGAAAATTCAAAAATAAATGCAAAAAAATTCTAAAAATTAAAAAACATCATCCAGGTTTGATTTAAAGATGAAACGGGTGAAGTCAGGCCGAAAAATAGGGAAGAAAAAAAAATTTCTTCCTACCCGTTCAAACCCGACCCGAGTTAGAGAATTAAAAAGTAAATGCAAAAAAATTTTAAAAATAAAAAAATATCATCCAGGTTTCATTTCAAGAACAAACGTGCCAGTACAGGCTGAAAAATAGAGAACAAAAATAATTTTCTCCCTATAAGTTCGAACCCGACCCGAGTTAGAAAATTCAAAAATAAATGCGAAAAAATTTCAAAAATTAAAAAACATCCTCCAGGCTTCATTTCAAGACGAACCGGGCCAAGACAGGCCCAAAAATAGCGAACAAAAATAATTTCTTTCCTATCAGTTCGAACCCGACCCGAGTTAGAAAATTAAAAAATAAATGCGAAAAAATTTCAAAAATTAAAAAACATCCTCCAGGCTTCATTTCAAGACGAACCGGGCCAAGACAGGCCCAAAAATAGAGAAAAAAAATAATTTTCTCCCTATCTGTTCGAACTCGACCCGAGTTAGAAAATTCAAAAATAAATGCGAAAAAATTTCAAAAATTAAAAAACATCCTCCAGGCTTCATTTCAAGACGAACCGGGCCAAAGATTGGCCGAAAAATTGAGAACAAAAATAATTTCCTTCCTATCTGTTCGAACCTGACCCGAGTTAGAAAATTCAAAAATAAATGCAAAAAAATTCTAAAAATTAAAAAACATCATCCAGGTTTGATTTAAAGAGGAAACGGGTGACGACAGGCCGAAAAATAGAGAAGAAAAAAAATTTTCTTCCTACCCGTTCAAACCTGACCCGAGTTAGAGAATTAGAAAACAAATGCAAAAAAATTTTAAAAATAAAAAAACATCATCGAGGTTTCATTTCAAGAACAAACGTGCCAGTACAGGCTGAAAAATAGAGAACAAAAATAATTTTCTCCCTATAAGTTCGAACCCGACCCGAGTTAGAAAATTCAAAAATAAATGCGAAAAAATTTCAAAAATTTAAAAACATCCTCCAGGCTTCATTTCAAGACGAACCGGGCCAAGACAGGCCCAAAAATAGCGAACAAAAATAATTTCTTTCCTATCTGTTCGAACCCGACCCGAGTTAGAAAATTCAAAAATAAATGTGAAAAAATTTCAAAAATTAAAAAACATCCACCAGGCTTCATTTCAAGACGAAACGGGCAAGGACAGGCTGAAAAATAGAGAACAAAAAAAATTTCCTTCCTATCCGTTCGAACCCGACCCGATTTAGAAAAATAAAAAATAAAAGCAAAAAAATTATCAAAATTAAAAAACATCATCCAGTCATCATTTCAAGACGAAACGGGTCAGGACGGGACGAAAAATAGAGAACAAAAAAAATTTCCTTCCAATCCGTTCGAACCCGACACAAGTTAGAAAATTCAACAATAAATGCGAAAAAATTACAAAAATTAAAAGACACCAGGCTTCATTTCAAGACGAAACGGGCAAGGACAGGCTGAAAAATAGGGAAGAAAAAAAATTTTCTGCCTATCCGTTCGAACCCGACCCTACTTAGAAAATTAAAAAATAAATGCAAAAAAATTTTAAAAATTAAAAAACATCATCTAGGCTTCATTTTAGGATGAAACGGGTCAACACAGGCTGAAAAATAGAGAACAAAAAAAATTTCCTTCCTATCCGTTCGAACCCGACCTGAGTTAGAAAATTCAAAAATAAATGCAGAAAAATTTGAAAAATTAAAAAACATCATCCAAGCTTCATTGCAAGACGAAACCGGTCAGGAGAGACCGAAAAATAGATAACAAAAAAAATTTCCTTCCTATTCGTTCGAACCCGACATGACTTAGAGATTTCAAAAATAAATGCAAAAAAATTTTAAAAATTAAAAAACATCATCCAGGCTTCATTTCAGGATGAAACGGGTCAAGACAGGCCGAAAAATAGATAACAAAAAAAATTTCCTTCCTATCCGTTCGAACCCGACCCGAGTTAGAAAATTCAAAAATAAATGCAGAAAAATTTTAAAAATTAAAAAACGTCATCCAGGCTTCATTGCAAGACGAAACGGGTCAGGACAGGCCGAAAAATAGATAACAAAAAAAATTTCCTTCCTATCCGTTCGAACCCGACCCGAGTTAGAGAATTCAAAAATAAATGCAAAAAAATTTTAAAAATTAAAAAACATCATCCAGGTCTCATTTGAAGACGAAACGGGCCAGTACAGGCCGAAAAATAGAGAACAAAAATAATTTCCTTTCTATTGGTTCGAACCCGACCCGAGTTAGAAAATTCAAAAATAAATACAGAAAAATTCTAAAAATTAAAAAAACATCATCCAGATTTCATTTTAAGACGAAACGGGTGAAGGCGGGCCGAAAAATGGAGAAGAGAAAAAATTTTATTCCTATCCGTTCGAACCCGACCCGAGTTAGAAAATTCAAAAATAACTGCAGAAAAATTCTAAAAATTAAAAAACATCATCCAGGTTTCATTTTAAGATGAAACTAGTGAAGACATGCCGAAAAATGGAGAAGAAAAAAATTTTCTTCCTATCCGTTCGAACCCGACCCGAGTTAGAAAATTCAAAAATAAATGCAGAAAAATTCTAAAAATTAAAAAACATCATCCAGGTTTCATTTTAAGACGAAACGGGTGAAGACAGGCCGAAAAATGGAGAAGAAAATTTTTTTTCTTCCTATCCGTTCGAACCCGACCCGAGTTAGAAAATTCAAAAATAAATGCAAAAAAATTTTTAAAATTAAAAAAATCAGCTAGGCTTCATTTCAAGATGAAACGGGTCAGGACAGGCTGAAAAATAGAGAACAAAAAAAATTTCTTTCACATCCATTCGAACTCGACCCGAGTTAGAAAATTCAAAAATAAATCCGAAAAAATTTTAAAAATTAAAATCATCATCCCGGCTTCATTTCAAGATGAAACGGGTCAAGACAGGCCGAAAAATGGAGAACAAAAATAATTTCCTTCCTAATTCATTCGAACCCGACTCGAGTTAGAAAATTCAAATGTAAATGGAAAAAAAATTTTAAAAATTAAAAAACATCATCCAGGCTTCATTTAAAGACGAAACGGGCAAGGACAGGCTGAAAAATAGAGAACTAAAATAATTTTCTTGCTATCCATTCGAACCCGACCCGAGTTAGAAAATTCAAAAATAAATGTAGAAAAATTTCAAAAATTAAAAAACATCATCCAGGCTTCATTTCAAGACGAAACGGGTCAGGACAGGCCGAAAAATAGAGAACAAAAAAAATTTCCTTCAAATCCGTTCGAACCCGACCAGAGTTAGAAAATTCAAAAATAAATGTAAAAAAATTTTAAAAATTAAAAAACATCATCCAGGCTTCATTTCAAGACGAAACGGTCAAGGACAGGCCGAAAAATAGAGAACAAAAAAAATTTTCGTCCTATCCGTTCGAACCCGACCCAATTTAGAAAATTCAAAAATAAATGCAAAAAAATTTTCAAAATTAAAAAACATCATCCAGGCTTCATTTCAAGACGAAACGGGTCAGGACAGGCCGAAAAATAGAGAACAAAAAAAATTTCCTTCCTATCCGTTCGAACCGACCTGAGTTAGAGAATTAAAAAAAAAATACAAAAAAATTTTAAAAATTGAAAAACATCATCCAGGCTTCATTTAAAGACGAAACGGGTCAGGACAGGCTGAGAAATAGAGAACAAAAAAAATTTCCTTCATATCCGTTCGAACCCGACCCGAGCTAGAGAATTCAAAAATAAATGCAAAAAAATTTTAAAAATTAAAAAACATCATCCAGGCTTCATTTAAAGACGAAACGGGCAAGGACAGGATGAAAAATTGAGAACAAAAAAAATTTCCTTCCTCTCTGGTCGAACCCGACCCGAGTTAGAAAATTCAAAAATAAATGCAGAAAAATTCTAAAAATTAAAAAACATCATCCATGTTTCATTTCAAGACGAAACGAGTGTAGACAGGCCAAAAAATAGAGAAGAAAAAAAATTTTCTTCGTACCCGTTCGAACCGGACTCGAGTTAGCAAATTCAAAAATAACTGCAAAAAAATTCTAAAAATTAAAAAACATCATCCAGGTTTCATTTTAAGATGAAACTGGTGAAGACATGCCGAAAAATGGAGAAGAAAAAAATTTTCTTCCTATCCGTTCGAACCCAACCCGAGTTAGAAAATTCAAAAATAAATGCAGAAAAATTCTAAAAATTAAAAAACATCATCCAGGTTTCATTTTAAGACGAAACGGGTGAAGACAGGCCGAAAAATGGAGAAGAAAATTTTTTTTCTTCCTATCCGTTCGAACCCGACCCGAGTTAGAAAATTCAAAAATAAATGCAAAAAAATTTTTAAAATTAAAAAAATCAGCTAGGCTTCATTTCAAGATGAAACGGGTCAGGACAGGCTGAAAAATAGAGAACAAAAAAAATTTCTTTCATATCCATTCGAACTCGACCCGAGTTAGAAAATTCAAAAATAAATCCGAAAAAATTTTAAAAATTAAAAATCATCATCCCGGCTTCATTTCAAGATGAAACGGGTCAAGACAGGCCGAAAAATGGAGAACAAAAATAATTTCCTTCCTAATTCATTCGAACCCGACCCGAGTTAGAAAATTCAAATGTAAATGGAAAAAAAATTTTAAAAATTAAAAAACATCATCCAGGCTTCATTTAAAGACGAAACGGGCAAGGACAGGCTGAAAAATAGAGAACTAAAATAATTTTCTTGCTATCAATTCGAACCCGACCCGAGTTAGAAAATTCAAAAATAAATGTAGAAAAATTTCAAAAATTAAAAAACATCATCCAGGCTTCATTTCAAGACGAAACGGGTCAGGACAGGCCGAAAAATAGAGAACAAAAAAAATTTCCTTCAAATCCGTTCGAACCCGACCAGAGTTAGAAAATTCAAAAATAAATGTAAAAAAATTTTAAAAATTAAAAAACATCATCCAGGCTTCATTTCAAGACGAAACGGTCAAGGACAGGCCGAAAAATAGAGAACAAAAAAAATTTCCGTCCTATCCGTTCGAACCCGACCCAATTTAGAAAATTCAAAAATAAATGCAAAAAAATTTTCAAAATTAAAAAACATCATCCAGACTTCATTTCAAGACGAAACGGGTCAGGACAGGCCGAAAAATAGAGAACAAAAAAAATTTCCTTCCTATCCGTTCGAACCGACCTGAGTTAGAGAATTAAAAAAAAAATACAAAAAAATTTTAAAAATTGAAAAACATCATCCAGGCTTCATTTAAAGACGAAACGGGTCAGGACAGACTGAGAAATAGAGAACAAAAAAAATTTCCTTCATATCCGTTCGAACCCGACCCGAGCTAGAGAATTCAAAAATAAATGCAAAAAAATTTTAAAAATTAAAAAACATCATCCAGGCTTCATTTAAAGACGAAACGGGCAAGGACAGGATGAAAAATTGAGAACAAAAAAAATTTCCTTCCTCTCTGGTCGAACCCGACCCGAGTTAGAAAATTCAAAAATAAATGCAGAAAAATTCTAAAAATTAAAAAACATCATCCATGTTTCATTTCAAGACGAAACGAGTGTAGACAGGCCAAAAAATAGAGAAGAAAAAAAATTTTCTTCGTACCCGTTCGAACCGGACTCGAGTTAGCAAATTCAAAAATAAATGCAAAAAAATTTTAAAAATTAAAAAACATCATCTAGGCTTCATTTCAAGACAAAACGGGTCAGGGCAGGCGGAATAATGGGGAACAAAAATAATTTCCTTCCTATCCGTTCGAACCTGACCAGAGTCAGAGAATTCAAAAATAAATGCAAAAAAATTTTAAAAATTAAAAAACATCATCCAGTCTTCATTTCAAGACAAAACGGGTCAGGACAGGCCGAAAAATAGAGAACAAAAAAAATTTCCTTCCTATCCGTTCGAACCCGACCCGAGTTAGAGAATTCAAAAATAAATGCAAAAAAATTTTAAAAATTAAAAAACATCATCCAGTCTTCACTTCAAGACAAAACTGGTCAGGAGAGGCCGAAAAATACAGAACAAAAAAAATTTCCTTCATATCCGTTCGAACCCAACCCGAGCTAGAGAATTCAAAAATAAATGCAAAAAAATTTTAAAAATTAAAAAACATCATCCAGGTTTCATTTCAAGTCGAAACGGGCCAGTACAGGCCGAAAAAGAGAGAACAAAAAAAATTTCCTTCCTATCCGTTCGAGCCCGACCCGAGTTAGAAAATTCAAAAATAAATGCAAAAAAATTTTAAAAATTAAAAAACATCATCTAGACTTCATTTCAAGACGAAACGGGTCAGGGCAGGCGGAAAAATAGGGAACAAAAAAAATTTCCTTCCTATCCGTTCGAACCTGACCAGAGTTAGAGAATTCAAAAATAAATGCAAAACAATTTTAAAAATTAAAAAACATCATCCAGTCTTCATTTCAAGACAAAACGGGTCAGGACAGGCCGAAAAATAGAGAACAAAAAAAATTTCCTTCCTATCCGTTCGAACCCGACCTGAGTTAGAGAATTCAAAAAAAAATGCAGAAAAATTTTAAAAATTAAAAAATATCATCTAGGTTTTATTTCAAGGTGAAATGGGTCAGGACAGGCTGAAAAATATAGAACAAAAAAAATTTCCTTCCTATCCGTTCGAACCCGACCCGAGTTAGAGAAATAAAAAAAAATGCAAAAGAAATTTAAAAATTAAAAAACATCATCCAGTCTTCATTTCAAGAGGAAACGGGTCAGGACAGGACGAAAAATAGAAACAAAAAAAATTTCCTTCCTATCCGTTCGAACCCTTCACGAGTTAGAGAATTCAAAAATAAATGCAAAAAAATTTTAAAAATTGAAAAACATCATCCAGGCTTCATTTCATGACGAAACGGGTCAGGACAGGCTGAAAAATAGAGAACAAAAAAAATCTCCTTCCTATCCGTTCGAACTCGACCCAAGTTAGAGAATTCAAAAATAAAAGCAAAAAAATTTTAAAAATTAAAAAACATCATCCAGGTTTCATTTCAAGACGAAACGGGCCGGTACAGGCCGAAAAATAGAGAACAAAAATAATTTCCTTCCTATCTGTTCGAACTCGACTCGAGTTAGAAAATTCAAAAATAAATGCGAAAAAATTTCAAAAATTAAAAAACATCCTCCAAGCTTCATTTCAAGACGAAAATGGCCAAGACAAGCCGAAAAATAGAGCACAAAAAAAATTTCGTTCCTATCCGTTTGAACCCAACCCGAGTTAGAAAATTCAAAAATAAATGCAGAAAAATTCTAAAAATTAAAAAACATCATCCAGGTTTCATTTCAAGACGAAACGGGTCAGGACTGGCTGAAAAATAGAGAACAAAAAAAATTTCCTTCCTATCCGTTCGAACCGACCTGAGTTAGAGAATTCAAAAAAAAATGCAAAAAAATTTTAAAAATTGAAAAACATCATCCAGGCTTCATTTAAAGACGAAACGGGTCAGGACAGGCTGAGAAATAGAGAACAAAAAAAATTTTCTTCCTATTCGTTCGAAACCGACCCAAGTTAGAGAATTCAAAAATAAATGCAAAAAAATTTTAAAAATTGAAAAACATCATCCAGGCTTCATTTAAAGACGAAACGGGCAAGGACAGGATGAAAAATTGAGAACAAAAAAAATTTCCTTCCTATCCGGTCGAACCCGACTTGTGTTAGAAAATTCAAAAATAAATGCAGAAAAATTCTAAAAATTAAAAAACATCATCCATGTTTCATTTCAAGACGAAACGAGTGTAGACGGGCCAAAAAATAGAGAAGAAAAAAAATTTTCTTCGTAACCGTTCGAACCGGACTCGAGTTAGCAAATTCAAAAATAAATGCAAAAAAATTTTAAAAATTAAAAAACATCATCTAGGCTTCATTTCAAGACGAAACGGGTCAGGGCAGGCGGAAAAATAGGGAACAAAAATAATTTCCTTCCTATCCGTTCGAACCTGACCAGAGTTAGAGAATTCAAAAATAAATGCAAAAAAATTTTAAAAATTAAAAAACATCATCCAGTCTTCATTTCAAGACAAAACGGGTCAGGACAGGCCGAAAAATAGAGAACAAAAAAAATTTCCTTCCTATCCGTTCGAACCCGACCCGAGTTAGAGAATTCAAAAATAAATGCAAAAAAAATTTAAAAATTAAAAAAAATCATCCAGTCTTCATTCCAAGACAAAACTGGTCAGGAGAGGCCGAAAAATAGAGAACAAAAAAAATTTCCTTCATATCCGTTCGAACCCGACCCGAGCTAGAGAATTCAAAAATAAATGCAAAAAAATTTTAAAAATTAAAAAACATCATCCAGGTTTCATTTCAAGTCGAAACGGGCCAGTACAGGCCGAAAAAGAGAGAACAAAAAAAATTTCCTTCCTATCCGTTCGAGCCCAACCCGAGTTAGAAAATTCAAAAATAAATGCAAAAAAATTTTAAAAATTAAAAAACATCATCTAGGCTTTATTTCAAGACGAAACGGGTCAGGGCAGGCGGAAAAATAGGGAACAAAAAAAATTTCCTTCCTATCCGTTCGAACTAGACCAGAGTTAGAGAATTCAAAAATAAATGCAAAACAATTTTAAAAATTAAAAAACATCATCTAGTCTTCATTTCAAGACAAAACGGGTCAGGACAGGCCGAAAAATAGAGAACAAAAAAAATTTCCTTCATATCCGTTCGAACCCAACCTGAGTTAGAGAATTCAAAAATAAATACAAAAAAATTTTAAAAATTAAAAAATATCATCTAGGTTTCATTTCAGGGTGAAACGGGTCAGGGCAGGCTGAAAAATATAGAACAAAAAAAATTTCCTTCCTATCCGTTCGAACCCGACCCGAGTTAGAGAAATAAAAAAAAATGCAAAAAAAATTAAAAAATTAAAAAACATCATCTAGGCTTCATTTCAAGACGAAACGGGTCAGGGCAGGCGGAAAAATAGGGAACAAAAAAAATTTCCTTCCTATCCGTTCGAACCTGACCAGAGTTAGAGAATTCAAAAATAAATGCAAAACAATTTTAAAAATTAAAAAACATCATCCAATCTTCATTTCAAGACAAAACGGGTCAGGACAGGCCGAAAAATAGAGAACAAAAAAAATTTCCTTCCTATCCGTTCGAACCCGACCTGAGTTAGAGAGTTCAAAAATAATTGCAGAAAAATTTTAAAAATTAAAAAAATATCATCTAGGTTTTATTTCAAGGTGAAACGGGTCAGGACAGGCTGAAAAATATAGAACAAAAAAGATTTCCTTCCTATCCGTTCGAACCCGACCCGAGTTAGAGAAATAAAAAAAAATGCAAAAGAAATTTAAAAATTAAAAAACATCATCCAGGCTTCATTTCAAGAGGAAACGGGTCAGGACAGGACGAAAAATAGAAACAAAAAAAATTTCCTTCCTATCCGTTCGAACCCATCACGAGTTAGAGAATTCAAAAATAAATGCAAAAAAATTTTAAAAATTGAAAAACATCATCCAGGCTTCATTTCATGACGAAACGGGTCAGGACAGGCTGAAAAATAGAGAACAAAAAAAATCTCCTTCCTATCCGTTCGAACTCGACCCAAGTTAGAGAATTCAAAAATAAATGCAAAAAAATTTTAAAAATTAAAATTTCGTAAATTCAGCAGGAATTGTGTACATTATATATGTACGGAATATCTGGATTTCCAGAGAAATTGAATATCTTGAAATATATAAATTCAACGGGAAATTATGTACATTATATGTACGGAATGTTTGGATTTGCAGATAAATTGAAAATCCAGAACAACGTAAATTCCACGAGGAATTGTGTACATTAAATGTACGGAATGTCTGGTTTTGTGGAGAAATTGAATATTCAAAATTTTGTAAATTCAACGAGAAATTGTGTACATTATATATGTATGGAATGTCAGGATATGCGGAGAAATTAAAAATCTAGAACAGCGCAAATTCAACGGGAAATTGTGTACATTAAATGTGCGGACTGTCTAGATTTGCAGATAAATTGAAAATCCATAACTGAGTAAATTTATCGGGAAATTCTGTACATTAAATGTACGGAAAGTCTGGTTTTACGGAGAAATTGAAAATCCAAAATTTCGTAAATTCAGCAGGAATTGTGTACATTATATATGTACGGAATATCTGGATTTGCAGAGAAATTGAATATCTTGAAATATATAAATTCATCGGGAAATTATATACATTATATGTACGGAATGTTTGGATTTGCAGATAAATTGAAAATCCAGAACAACGTAAATTCCACGAGAAATTGTGTACATTAAATGTACGGAATGTCTGGTTCTGTGGAGAAATTTAATATCCAAAATTTCATAAATTCAACGACAGATTGTGTACAGTATATATGTATGGAATGTCAGGATATGCGGAGAAAATGAAAATCTAGGACTGTGTAAATTCAACGAGAAATTGTGTAAATTAAATGTACGAACTGTCTAGATTTGCAGATAAATTGAAAATCCAGAACCGAGTAAATTCGTCGGGAAATTGTGTGCATTAAATGTACGGAGTCTGGTTTTGCGGAGAAATTGAAAATCGAAAATTTCGTAAATTCAGCGGGAATTGTGTACATTATATATGTACGGAATGACTAGATCTGCAGAGAAATTAAATATCCAGAAATGCGTAAATTCATTGGGAAATTGTGTTCATTAACTATACGAACAGTCTGGATTTGTAGATAAATTGAAAATCCAGAACTGTGTAAAATCTAATGGAAATTGTCCACATTAAATATATGGAATGTCTGGTTTTGCGGAGAAATTTAATATCCAAAATTTCGTAAATTCAGTACGAAATAGTGTATATTATATATGTATGGAATATCTGAATTTGAAGAGAAATTGAATATCCGGAACTGCGTAAATTCAACGAAAAATTGTGGAAATTAAATGTGCGGACAGTCTGGATTTGCAGATAAATTGAAAATCCAGAACTGAGTAAATTTATCGGGAAATTCTGTACATTAAATGTACGGAAAGTTTGGTTTTACGAAGAAATTGAAAATCCAAAATTTCGTAAATTCAGCAGGAATTGTGTACATTATATATGTACGGAATATCTGGATTTGCAGAGAAATTGAATATCTTGAAATATATAAATTCAACGGGAAATTAGGTACATTATATGTACGGAATGTTTGGATTTGCAGATAAATTGAAAATCCAGAACAACGTAAATTCCACGAGAAATTGTGTACATTAAATGTACGGAATGTCTGGTTTTGTGGAGAAATTGAATATTCAAAATTTTGTAAATTCAACGAGAAATTGTGTACATTATATATGTATGGAATGTCAGGATATGCGGAGAAATTGAAAATCTAGAACAGCGCGAATTCAACGGGAAATTGTGTACATTAAATGTACGGACTGTCTAGATTTGCAGAGAAATTTAAAATCAAGAACTGAGTAAATTCATCGGGAAATTGTGTGCATTATATATGTACCAAATATCTGGATTTGCAGAGAATTTGAATATCTAGAACTGCGTAAATTCATCGAAAAATCGTGTACATTAAATGCTCTGACTGTCTAGATTTGCAGATAAATTGAAAATCCAGAACTGAGTAAATTTATCGGGAAATTCTGTACATTAAATGTATGGAAAGTCTGGTTTTACGGAGAAATTGAAAATCCAAAATTTCGTAAATTCAGCAGGAATTGTGTACATTATATATGTACGGAATATCTGGATTTCCTGAGAAATTGAATATCTTGAAATATATAAATTCAACGGGAAATTATGTACATTATATGTGCGGAATGTTTGGATTTGCAGATAAATTGAAAATCCAGAACAACGTAAATTCCACGAGAAATTGTGTACATTAAATGTACGGAATGTCTGGTTTTGTGGAGAAATTGAATATTCAAAATTTTGTAAATTCGACGAGAAATTGTGAACATTATATATGTATGGAATGTCAGGATATGCGGAGAAATTGAAAATCTAGAACAGCGCGAATTCAACGGGAAATTGTGTACATTAAATGTACGGACTGTCTAGATTTGCAGAGAAATTTAAAATCAAGAACTGAGTAAATTCATCGGGAAATTGTGTGCATTATATATGTACCAAATATCTGGATTTGCAGAGAATTTGAATATCTAGAACTGCGTAAATTCATCGAAAAATCGTGTACATTAAATGCTCTGACTGTCTAGATTTGCAGATAAATTGAAAATCCAGAACTGAGTAAATTTATCGGGAAATTCTGTACATTAAATGTATGGAAAGTCTGGTTTTACCGAGAAATTGAAAATCCAAAATTTCGTAAATTCAGCTGGAATTGTGTACATTATATATGTACGGAATATCTGGATTTCCAGAGAAATTGAATATCTTGAAATATATAAATTCAACGGGAAATTATGTACATTATATGTACGGAATGTTTGGATTTGCAGATAAATTGAAAATCCAGAACAACGTAAATTCCATGAGAAATTGTGTACATTAAATGTACGGAATGTCTGGTTTTGTGGAGAAATTGAATATTCAAAATTTTGAAAATTCAACGAGAAATTGTGAACATTATATATGTATGGAATGTCAGGATATGCGGAGAAATTGAAAATCTAGAACAGCGCGAATTCAACGGGAAATTGTGTACATTAAATGTACGGACTGTCTAGATTTGCAGAGAAATTTAAAATCAAGAACTGAGTAAATTCATCGGGAAATTGTGTGCATTATATATGTACCAAATATCTGGATTTGCAGAGAATTTGAATATCTAGAACTGCGTAAATTCATCGAAAAATCGTGTACATTAAATGCTCTGACTGTCTAGATTTGCAGATAAATTGAAAATCCAGAATTGAGTAAATTTCTCGGGAAATTCTGTACATTAAATGTATGGAAAGTCTGGTTTTACGGAGAAATTGAAAATCCAAAATTTCGTAAATTCGGCAGGAATTGTGTATATGTACGGAATGACTAGATCTGCAGAGAAATTAAATATCCAGAAATGCGTAAATTCATTGCGAAATAGTGTTCATTAACTATACGAACAGTCTGGATTTGTAGATAAATTGAAAATCCAGAACTGTGTAAAATCTAATGGAAATTGTCCACATTAAATATATGGAATGTCTGGTTTTGCGGAGAAATTTAATATCCAAAATTTCGTAAATTCAGCACGAACTAGTGTATATTATATATGTATGGAATGTCTGAATTTGAAGAGAAATTAAATATCCGGAACTGCGTAAATTCAACGAAAAATTGTGGAAATTAAATGTGCGGACAGTCTGGATTTGCAGATAAATTGAAAATCCGGAACTGAGTAGATTTATCGGGAAATTCTGTACATTAAATGTACGGAAAGTTTGGTTTTACGAAGAAATTGAAAATCCAAAATTTCGTAAATTCAGCAGGAATTGTGTACATTATATATGTACGGAATATCTGGATTTGCAGAGAAATTGAATATCTTGAAATATATAAATTCAACGGGAAATTAGGTACATTATATGTACGGAATGTTTGG
Source organism: Quercus mongolica (assembly GCA_011696235.1). Lineage (NCBI taxonomy): Eukaryota > Viridiplantae > Streptophyta > Magnoliopsida > Fagales > Fagaceae > Quercus > Quercus mongolica. The sequence continues at coordinate 128,430 of JAAMOV010000013.1, forward strand.
ATTTGCAGATAAATTGAAAATCCAGAACAACGTAAATTCCACGAGAAATTGGGTACATTAAATGTACGGAATGTCTGGTTTTGTGGAGAAATTGAATATTCAAAATTTTGTAAATTCAACGAGAAATTGGGTACATTATATATGTATGGAATGTCGGGATATGCGGAGAAATTGAAAGTCTAGAACAACGCAAATTCAACGGGAAATCGTGTACATTAAATGTACGGACAGTCTAGATTTGCAGACAAATTGAAAATCCAGAACTGAGTAAATTTATCGGGAAATTCTGTACATTAAATGTACGGAAAGTCTGGTTTTAGGAAGAAATTGAAAATCCAAAATTTTGTAAATTCAGCAGGAATTGTGTACATTATATATGTACGGAATATCTGGATTTCCAGAGAAATTGAATATCTTGAAATATATAAATTCAACGGGAAATTATGTACATTATATGTACGGAATGTTTGGATTTGCAGATAAATTAAAAATCCAGAACAACGTAAATTCCACGAGAAATTGTGTACATTAAATGTACGGAATGTCTGGTTTTGTGGAGAAATTGAATATTCAAAATTTTGTAAATTCAACGAGAAATTGTGTACATTATATAGGTATGGAATGTCAGGATATGCGGAGAAATTGAAAATCTAGAACAAGCAAATTCAACGGGAAATCGTGTACATTAAATGTACGGACAGTCTAGATTTGCAGACAAATTGAAAATCCATAACTGAGTAAATTTATCGGGAAATTCTGTACATTAAATGTACGGAAAGTCTGGTTTTACGGAGAAATTGAAAATCCAAAATTTTGTAAATTTAGCAGGAATTGTGTACATTATATATGTACGGAATATCTGGATTTGCAGAGAAATTGAATATCTTGAAATTTATAAATTCATCGGGAAATTATGTACATTATATGTACGGAATGTTTGGATTTGCAGATAAATTGAAAATCCAGAACAACGTAAATTCCACGAGAAATTGTGTACATTAAAAGTACGGAATGTCTGGTTCTGTGGAGAAATTGAATATTCAAAATTTTGTAAATTCAACGAGAAATTGTGTACATTATATATGTATGGAATGTCAGGATATGCGGAGAAATTGAAAATCTAGAACAGCGCGAATTCAACGGGAAATTGTGTACATTAAATGTACGGACTGTCTAGATTTGCAGAGAAATTTAAAATCCAGAACTGAGTAAATTCATCGGGAAATTGTGTGCATTATATATGTACCAAATATCTGGATTTGCAGAGAATTTGAATATCTAGAACTGCGTAAATTCATTGAAAAATCGTATACATTAAATGCTCTGACAGTCTAGATTTGCAGATAAATTGAAAATCCAGAACTGAGTAAATTTATCGGGAAATTCTGTACATTAAATGTATGGAAAGTCTGTTTTACGGAGAAATTGAAAATCCAAAATTTCGTAAATTCAGCAGGAATTGTGTACATTATATATGTACGGAATATCTGGATTTCCAGAGAAATTGAATATCTTGAAATATATAAATTCAACGGGAAATTATGTACATTATATGTACGGAATGTTTGGATTTGCAGATAAATTGAAAATCCAGAACAGCGTAAATTCCACGAGAAATTGTGTACATTAAATGTACGGAATGTCTGGTTTTGTGGAGAAATTGAATATTCAAAATTTTGAAAATTCAACGAGAAATTGTGAACATTATATATGTATGGAATGTCAGGATATGCGGAGAAATTGAAAATCTAGAACAGCGCGAATTCAACGGGAAATTGTGTACATTAAATGTACGGACTGTCTAGATTTGCAGAGAAATTTAAAATCAAGAACTGAGTAAATTCATCGGGAAATTGTGTGCATTATATATGTACCAAATATCTGGATTTGCAGAGAATTTGAATATCTAGAACTGCGTAAATTCATCGGAAAATGGTGTACATTAACTGCTCTGACTGTCTAGATTTGCAGATAAATTGAAAATCCAGAACTGAGTAAATTTCTCGGGAAATTCTGTACATTAAATGTATGGAAAGTCTGGTTTTACGGAGAAATTGAAAATCCAAAATTTCGTAAATTCAGCAGGAATTGTGTACATTATATATGTACGGAATATCTGGATTTCAAGAGAAATTGAATATCTTGAAATATATAAATTCAACGGGAAATTATGTACATTATATGTACGGAATGTTTGGATTTGCAGATAAATTGAAAATCCAGAACAACGTAAATTCCACGTGAAATTGTGTACATTAAATGTACGGAATGTCTGGTTTTGTGGAGAAATTGAATATTCAAAATTTTGTAAATTCAACGAGAAATTGTGTACATTATATAGGTATGGAATGTCAGGATATGCGGAGAAATTAAAAATCTGGAACAGCGCAAATTCAACGGGAAATTGTGTACATTAAATATGCGGACTGTCTAGATTTGCAGATAAATTGAAAATCCATAACTGAGTAAATTTATCGGGAAATTCTGTACATTAAATGTACGGAAAGTCTGGTTTTACGGAGAAATTGAAAATCCAAAATTTCGTAAATTCAGCAGGAATTGTGTACATTATATATGTACGGAATATCTGGATTTGCAGAGAAATTGAATATCTTGAAATATATAAATTCATCGGGAAATTACGTACATTATATGTACGGAATGTTTGGATTTGCAGATAAATTGAAAATCCAAAACAATGTAAATTCCACGAGAAATTGTGTACATTAAATGTACGGAATGTCTGGTTCTGTGGAGAAATTTAATATCCAAAATTTCATAAATTCAACGACAGATTGTGTACAGTATATATGTATGGAATGTCAGGATATGCGGAGAAAATGAAAATCTAGGACTGTGTAAATTCAACGAGAAATTGTGTAAATTAAATGTACGAACTGTCTAGATTTGAAGATAAATTGAAAATCCAGAACCGAGTAAATTCGTCGGGAAATTGTGTGCATTATATGTACCGAGAGTCTGGTTTTGCGGAGAAATTGAAAATCGTAAATTTCGTAAATTCAGCGGGAATTGTGTACATTATATATGTACGGAATGACTAGATCTGCAGAGAAATTAAATATCCAGAAATGCGTAAATTCATTGCGAAATAGTGTTCATTAACTATACGAACAGTCTGGATTTGTAGATAAATTGAAAATCCAGAACTGTGTAAAATCTAATGGAAATTGTCCACATTAAATATATGGAATGTATGGTTTTGCGGAGAAATTTAATATCCAAAATTTCGTAAATTCAGCACGAAATAGTGTATATTATATATGTATGGAATGTCTGAATTTGAAGAGAAATTGAATATCCGGAACTGCGTAAATTCAACGAAAAATTGTGGAAATTAAATGTGCGCACAGTCTGGATTTGCAGATAAATTGAAAATCCAGAACTGAGTAAATTTATCGGGAAATTCTGTACATTAAACGTACGGAAAGTTTGGTTTTAGGAAGAAATTGAAAATCCAAAATTTCGTAAATTCAGCAGGAATTGTGTACATTATATATGTACGGAATATCTGGATTTGCAGAGAAATTGAATATCTTGAAATATATAAATTCAACGGGAAATTAGGTACATTATATGTACGGAATGTTTGGATTTGCAGATAAATTGAAAATCCAGAACAACGTAAATTCCACGAGAAATTGGGTACATTAAATGTACGGAATGTCTGGTTTTGTGGAGAAATTGAATATTCAAAATTTTGTAAATTCAACGAGAAATTGGGTACATTATATATGTATGGAATGTCGGGATATGCGGAGAAATTGAAAGTCTAGAACAACGCTAATTCAACGGGAAATCGTGTACATTAAATGTACGGACTGTCTAGATTTGCAGACAAATTGAAAATCCAGATCTGAGTAAATTTATCGGGAAATTCTGTACATTAAATGTACGGAAAGTTTGGTTTTAGGAAGAAATTGAAAATCCAAAATTTCGTAAATTCAGCAGGAATTGTGTACATTATATATGTACGGAATATCTGGATTTGCAGAGAAATTGAATATCTTGAAATATATAAATTCAACGGGAAATTAGGTACATTATATGTACGGAATGTTTGGATTTGCAGATAAATTGAAAATCCAGAACAACGTAAATTCCACGAGAAATTGGGTACATTAAATGTACGGAATGTCTGGTTTTGTGGAGAAATTGAATATTCAAAATTTTGTAAATTCAACTAGAAATTGGGTACATTATATATGTATGGAATGTCGGGATATGCGGAGAAATTGAAAGTCTAGAACAACGCTAATTCAACGGGAAATCGTGTACATTAAATGTACGGACTGTCTAGATTTGCAGACAAATTGAAAATCCAGATCTGAGTAAATTTATCGGGAAATTCTGTACATTAAATGTACGGAAAGTTTGGTTTTAGGAAGAAATTGAAAATCCAAAATTTCGTAAATTCAGCAGGAATTGTGTACATTATATATGTACGGAATATCTGGATTTGCAGAGAAATTGAATATCTTGAAATATATAAATTCAACGGGAAATTATGTACATTATATGTACGGAATGTTTGGATTTGCAGATAAATGAAAAATCCAGAACAACGTAAATTCCACGAGAAATTGTGTACATTAAATTTACGGAATGTCTGGTTTTGTGGAGAAATTGAATATTCAAAATTTTGTAAATTCAACGAGAAATTGTGTACATTATATATGTATGGAATGTCAGGATATGCGGAGAAATTGAAAATCTAGAACAAGCAAATTCAACGGGAAATTGTGTACATTAAATATGCGGACTGTCTAGATTTGCAGATAAATTGAAAATCCATAACTGAGTAAATTTATCGGGAAATTCTGTACATTAAATGCACGGAAAGTTTGGTTTTACGGAGAAATTGAAAATCCAAAATTTTGTAAATTCAGCAGGAATTGTGTACATTATATATGTACGGAATATCTGGATTTGCAGAGAAATTGAATATCTTGAAATATATAAATTCATCGGGAAATTATGTACATTATATGTACGGAATGTTTGGATTTGCAGATAAATTGAAAATCCAGGACAACGTAAATTCCACGAGAAATTGTGTACATTAAATGTACGGAATGTCTGGTTCTGTGGAGAAATTGAATATTCAAAATTTTGTAAATTCAACGAGAAATTGTGTACATTATATATGTATGGAATGTCAGGATATGCGGAGAAATTGAAAATCTAGAACAGCGCGAATTCAACGGGAAATTGTGTACATTAAATGTACGGACTGTCTAGATTTGCAGAGAAATTTAAAATCCAGAACTGAGTAAATTCATCGGGAAATTGTGTGCATAATATATGTACCAAATATCTGGATTTGCAGAGAATTTGAATATCTAGAACTGCGTAAATTCATCGAAAAATCGTGTACATTAAATGCTCTGACTGTCTAGATTTGCAGATAAATTGAAAATCCAGAACTGAGTAAATTTATCGGGAAATTCTGTACATTAAATGTATGGAAAGTCTGGTTTTACGGAGAAATTGAAAATCCAAAATTTCGTAAATTCAGCAGGAATTGTGTACATTATATATGTACGGAATATCTGGATTTCCAGAGAAATTGAATATCTTGAAATATATAAATTCAACGGGAAATTATGTACATTATATGTACGGAATGTTTGGATTTGCAGATAAATTGAAAATCCAGAACAACGTAAATTCCACGAGAAATTGTGTACATTAAATGTACGGAATGTCTGGTTTTGTGGAGAACTTGAATATTCAAAATTTTGTAAATTCAACGAGAAGTTGTGTACATTATATATGTATGGAATGTCAAGATATGCGGAGAAATTGAAAATCTAGAACAGCGCAAATTCAACGGGAAATTGTGTACATTAAATGTACGGACTGTCTAGATTTGCAGATAAATAGAAAATCCAGAACTGAGTAAATTCATCGGGAAATGGTGTGCATTATATATGTACCAAATATCTGGATTTGCAGAGAATTTGAATATCTAGAACTGCGTAAATTCATCGGAAAATCGTGTACATTAAATGCTCTGACTGTCTAGATTTGCAGATAAATTGAAAATCCAGAACTGAGTAAATTTATCGGGAAATTCTGTACATTAAATGTATGGAAAGTCTGGTTTTACGGAGAAATTGAAAATCCAAAATTTCGTAAATTCAGCAGGAATTGTGTACATTATATATGTACGGAATATCTAGATTTCCAGAGAAATTGAATATCTTGAAATATATAAATTCAACGTTAAATTATGTACATTATATGTACGGAATGTTTGGATTTGCAGATAAATTGAAAATCCAGAACAACGTAAATTCCACGAGAAATTGTGTACATTAAATGTACGGAATGTCTAGTTTTGTGGAGAAATTGAATATTCAAAATTTTGTAAATTCAACGAGAAGTTGTGTACATTATATATGTATGGAATGTCAAGATATGCAGAGAAATTGAAAATCTAGAACAGCGCAAATTCAACGGGAAATTGTGTACATTAAATGTACGGACTGTCTAGATTTGCAGATAAATTGAAAATACAGAATTGAGTAAATTCATCGGGAAATTGTGTGCATTATATATGTACCAAATATCTGGATTTGCAGAGAATTTGAATATCTAGAACTGCGTAAATTCATCGGAAAATCGTGTACATTAAATGCTCTGACTGTCTAGATTTGCAGATAAATTGAAAATCCAGAACTGAGTAAATTTATCGGGAAATTCTGTACATTAAATGTATGGAAAGTCTGGTTTTACGGAGAAATTGAAAATCCAAAATTTCGTAAATTCAGCAGGAATTGTGTACATTATATATGTACGGAATATCTGGATTTCCAGAGAAATTGAATATCTTGAAATATATAAATTCAACGGGAAATTATGTACATTATATGTACGGAATGTTTGGATTTGCAGATAAATTGAAAATCCAGAACAACGTAAATTCCACGAGAAATTGTGTACATTAAATGTACGGAATGTCTGGTTTTGTGGAGAACTTGAATATTCAAAATTTTGTAAATTCAACGAGAAATTGTGTACATTATATAGGTATGGAATGTCAGGATATGCGGAGAAATTAAAAATCTGGAACAGCGCAAATTCAACGGGAAATCGTGTACATTAAATGTACGGACAGTCTAGATTTGCAGACAAATTGAAAATCCAGAACTGAGTAAATTTATCGGGAAATTCTGTACATTAAATGTACGGAAAGTCTGGTTTTAGGAAGAAATTGAAAATCCAAAATTTCGTAAATTCAGCAGGAATTGTGTACATTATATATGTACGGAATATCTAGATTTCCAGAGAAATTGAATATCTTGAAATATATAAATTCAACGTTAAATTATGTACATTATATGTACGGAATGTTTGGATTTGCAGATAAATTGAAAATCCAGAACAACGTAAATTCCACGAGAAATTGTGTACATTAAATGTACGGAATGTCTAGTTTTGTGGAGAAATTGAATATTCAAAATTTTGTAAATTCAACGAGAAATTGTGTACATTATATATGTATGGAATGTCAGGATATGCGGAGAAATTGAAAATCTAGAACAGCGCGAATTCAACGGGAAATTGTGTACATTAAATGTACGGACTGTCTAGATTTGCAGAGAAATTTAAAATCCAGAACTGAGTAAATTCATCGGGAAATTGTGTGCATTATATATGTACCAAATATCTGGATTTGCAGAGAATTTGAATATCTAGAACTGCGTAAATTCATTGAAAAATCGTATACATTAAATGCTCTGACAGTCTAGATTTGCAGATAAATTGAAAATCCAGAACTGAGTAAATTTATCGGGAAATTCTGTACATTAAATGTATGGAAAGTCTGTTTTACGGAGAAATTGAAAATCCAAAATTTCGTAAATTCAGCAGGAATTGTGTACATTATATATGTACGGAATATCTGGATTTCCAGAGAAATTGAATATCTTGAAATATATAAATTCAACGGGAAATTATGTACATTATATGTACGGAATGTTTGGATTTGCAGATAAATTGAAAATCCAGAACAGCGTAAATTCCACGAGAAATTGTGTACATTAAATGTACGGAATGTCTGGTTTTGTGGAGAAATTGAATATTCAAAATTTTGAAAATCCAACGAGAAATTGTGAACATTATATATGTATGGAATGTCAGGATATGCGGAGAAATTGAAAATCTAGAACAGCGCGAATTCAACGGGAAATTGTGTACATTAAATGTACGGACTGTCTAGATTTGCAGAGAAATTTAAAATCAAGAACTGAGTAAATTCATCGGGAAATTGTGTGCATTATATATGTACCAAATATCTGGATTTGCAGAGAATTTGAATATCTAGAACTGCGTAAATTCATCGGAAAATGGTGTACATTAACTGCTCTGACTGTCTAGATTTGCAGATAAATTGAAAATCCAGAACTGAGTAAATTTCTCGGGAAATTCTGTACATTAAATGTATGGAAAGTCTGGTTTTACGGAGAAATTGAAAATCCAAAATTTCGTAAATTCAGCAGGAATTGTGTACATTATATATGTACGGAATATCTGGATTTCAAGAGAAATTGAATATCTTGAAATATATAAATTCAACGGGAAATTATGTACATTATATGTACGGAATGTTTGGATTTGCAGATAAATTGAAAATCCAGAACAACGTAAATTCCACGTGAAATTGTGTACATTAAATGTACGGAATGTCTGGTTTTGTGGAGAAATTGAATATTCAAAATTTTGTAAATTCAACGAGAAATTGTGTACATTATATAGGTATGGAATGTCAGGATATGCGGAGAAATTAAAAATCTGGAACAGCGCAAATTCAACGGGAAATTGTGTACATTAAATATGCGGACTGTCTAGATTTGCAGATAAATTGAAAATCCATAACTGAGTAAATTTATCGGGAAATTCTGTACATTAAATGTACGGAAAGTCTGGTTTTACGGAGAAATTGAAAATCCAAAATTTCGTAAATTCAGCAGGAATTGTGTACATTATATATGTACGGAATATCTGGATTTGCAGAGAAATTGAATATCTTGAAATATATAAATTCATCGGGAAATTACGTACATTATATGTACGGAATGTTTGGATTTGCAGATAAATTGAAAATCCAAAACAATGTAAATTCCACGAGAAATTGTGTACATTAAATGTACGGAATGTCTGGTTCTGTGGAGAAATTTAATATCCAAAATTTCATAAATTCAACGACAGATTGTGTACAGTATATATGTATGGAATGTCAGGATATGCGGAGAAAATGAAAATCTAGGACTGTGTAAATTCAACGAGAAATTGTGTAAATTAAATGTACGAACTGTCTAGATTTGAAGATAAATTGAAAATCCAGAACCGAGTAAATTCGTCGGGAAATTGTGTGCATTATATGTACCGAGAGTCTGGTTTTGCGGAGAAATTGAAAATCGTAAATTTCGTAAATTCAGCGGGAATTGTGTACATTATATATGTACGGAATGACTAGATCTGCAGAGAAATTAAATATCCAGAAATGCGTAAATTCATTGCGAAATAGTGTTCATTAACTATACGAACAGTCTGGATTTGTAGATAAATTGAAAATCCAGAACTGTGTAAAATCTAATGGAAATTGTCCACATTAAATATATGGAATGTATGGTTTTGCGGAGAAATTTAATATCCAAAATTTCGTAAATTCAGCACGAAATAGTGTATATTATATATGTATGGAATGTCTGAATTTGAAGAGAAATTGAATATCCGGAACTGCGTAAATTCAACGAAAAATTGTGGAAATTAAATGTGCGCACAGTCTGGATTTGCAGATAAATTGAAAATCCAGAACTGAGTAAATTTATCGGGAAATTCTGTACATTAAACGTACGGAAAGTTTGGTTTTAGGAAGAAATTGAAAATCCAAAATTTCGTAAATTCAGCAGGAATTGTGTACATTATATATGTACGGAATATCTGGATTTGCAGAGAAATTGAATATCTTGAAATATATAAATTCAACGGGAAATTAGGTACATTATATGTACGGAATGTTTGGATTTGCAGATAAATTGAAAATCCAGAACAACGTAAATTCCACGAGAAATTGGGTACATTAAATGTACGGAATGTCTGGTTTTGTGGAGAAATTGAATATTCAAAATTTTGTAAATTCAACGAGAAATTGGGTACATTATATATGTATGGAATGTCGGGATATGCGGAGAAATTGAAAGTCTAGAACAACGCTAATTCAACGGGAAATCGTGTACATTAAATGTACGGACTGTCTAGATTTGCAGACAAATTGAAAATCCAGATCTGAGTAAATTTATCGGGAAATTCTGTACATTAAATGTACGGAAAGTTTGGTTTTAGGAAGAAATTGAAAATCCAAAATTTCGTAAATTCAGCAGGAATTGTGTACATTATATATGTACGGAATATCTGGATTTGCAGAGAAATTGAATATCTTGAAATATATAAATTCAACGGGAAATTAGGTACATTATATGTACGGAATGTTTGGATTTGCAGATAAATTGAAAATCCAGAACAACGTAAATTCCACGAGAAATTGGGTACATTAAATGTACGGAATGTCTGGTTTTGTGGAGAAATTGAATATTCAAAATTTTGTAAATTCAACTAGAAATTGGGTACATTATATATGTATGGAATGTCGGGATATGCGGAGAAATTGAAAGTCTAGAACAACGCTAATTCAACGGGAAATCGTGTACATTAAATGTACGGACTGTCTAGATTTGCAGACAAATTGAAAATCCAGATCTGAGTAAATTTATCGGGAAATTCTGTACATTAAATGTACGGAAAGTTTGGTTTTAGGAAGAAATTGAAAATCCAAAATTTCGTAAATTCAGCAGGAATTGTGTACATTATATATGTACGGAATATCTGGATTTGCAGAGAAATTGAATATCTTGAAATATATAAATTCAACGGGAAATTATGTACATTATATGTACGGAATGTTTGGATTTGCAGATAAATGAAAAATCCAGAACAACGTAAATTCCACGAGAAATTGTGTACATTAAATTTACGGAATGTCTGGTTTTGTGGAGAAATTGAATATTCAAAATTTTGTAAATTCAACGAGAAATTGTGTACATTATATATGTATGGAATGTCAGGATATGCGGAGAAATTGAAAATCTAGAACAAGCAAATTCAACGGGAAATTGTGTACATTAAATATGCGGACTGTCTAGATTTGCAGATAAATTGAAAATCCATAACTGAGTAAATTTATCGGGAAATTCTGTACATTAAATGCACGGAAAGTTTGGTTTTACGGAGAAATTGAAAATCCAAAATTTTGTAAATTCAGCAGGAATTGTGTACATTATATATGTACGGAATATCTGGATTTGCAGAGAAATTGAATATCTTGAAATATATAAATTCATCGGGAAATTATGTACATTATATGTACGGAATGTTTGGATTTGCAGATAAATTGAAAATCCAGGACAACGTAAATTCCACGAGAAATTGTGTACATTAAATGTACGGAATGTCTGGTTCTGTGGAGAAATTGAATATTCAAAATTTTGTAAATTCAACGAGAAATTGTGTACATTATATATGTATGGAATGTCAGGATATGCGGAGAAATTGAAAATCTAGAACAGCGCGAATTCAACGGGAAATTGTGTACATTAAATGTACGGACTGTCTAGATTTGCAGAGAAATTTAAAATCCAGAACTGAGTAAATTCATCGGGAAATTGTGTGCATTATATATGTACCAAATATCTGGATTTGCAGAGAATTTGAATATCTAGAACTGCGTAAATTCATCGAAAAATCGTGTACATTAAATGCTCTGACTGTCTAGATTTGCAGATAAATTGAAAATCCAGAACTGAGTAAATTTATCGGGAAATTCTGTACATTAAATGTATGGAAAGTCTGGTTTTACGGAGAAATTGAAAATCCAAAATTTCGTAAATTCAGCAGGAATTGTGTACATTATATATGTACGGAATATCTGGATTTCCAGAGAAATTGAATATCTTGAAATATATAAATTCAACGGGAAATTATGTACATTATATGTACGGAATGTTTGGATTTGCAGATAAATTGAAAATCCAGAACAACGTAAATTCCACGAGAAATTGTGTACATTAAATGTACGGAATGTCTGGTTTTGTGGAGAACTTGAATATTCAAAATTTTGTAAATTCAACGAGAAGTTGTGTACATTATATATGTATGGAATGTCAAGATATGCGGAGAAATTGAAAATCTAGAACAGCGCAAATTCAACGGGAAATTGTGTACATTAAATGTACGGACTGTCTAGATTTGCAGATAAATAGAAAATCCAGAACTGAGTAAATTCATCGGGAAATGGTGTGCATTATATATGTACCAAATATCTGGATTTGCAGAGAATTTGAATATCTAGAACTGCGTAAATTCATCGGAAAATCGTGTACATTAAATGCTCTGACTGTCTAGATTTGCAGATAAATTGAAAATCCAGAACTGAGTAAATTTATCGGGAAATTCTGTACATTAAATGTATGGAAAGTCTGGTTTTACGGAGAAATTGAAAATCCAAAATTTCGTAAATTCAGCAGGAATTGTGTACATTATATATGTACGGAATATCTAGATTTCCAGAGAAATTGAATATCTTGAAATATATAAATTCAACGTTAAATTATGTACATTATATGTACGGAATGTTTGGATTTGCAGATAAATTGAAAATCCAGAACAACGTAAATTCCACGAGAAATTGTGTACATTAAATGTACGGAATGTCTAGTTTTGTGGAGAAATTGAATATTCAAAATTTTGTAAATTCAACGAGAAGTTGTGTACATTATATATGTATGGAATGTCAAGATATGCGGAGAAATTGAAAATCTAGAACAGCGCAAATTCAACGGGAAATTGTGTACATTAAATGTACGGACTGTCTAGATTTGCAGATAAATTGAAAATACAGAATTGAGTAAATTCATCGGGAAATTGTGTGCATTATATATGTACCAAATATCTGGATTTGCAGAGAATTTGAATATCTAGAACTGCGTAAATTCATCGGAAAATCGTGTACATTAAATGCTCTGACTGTCTAGATTTGCAGATAAATTGAAAATCCAGAACTGAGTAAATTTATCGGGAAATTCTGTACATTAAATGTATGGAAAGTCTGGTTTTACGGAGAAATTGAAAATCCAAAATTTCGTAAATTCAGCAGGAATTGTGTACATTATATATGTACGGAATATCTGGATTTCCAGAGAAATTGAATATCTTGAAATATATAAATTCAACGGGAAATTATGTACATTATATGTACGGAATGTTTGGATTTGCAGATAAATTGAAAATCCAGAACAACGTAAATTCCACGAGAAATTGTGTACATTAAATGTACGGAATGTCTGGTTTTGTGGAGAACTTGAATATTCAAAATTTTGTAAATTCAACGAGAAGTTGTGTACATTATATATGTATGGAATGTCAAGATATGCGGAGAAATTGAAAATCTAGAACAGCGCAAATTCAACGGGAAATTGTGTACATTAAATGTACGGACTGTCTAGATTTGCAGATAAATAGAAAATCCAGAACTGAGTAAATTCATCGGGAAATGGTGTGCATTATATATGTACCAAATATCTGGATTTGCAGAGAATTTGAATATCTAGAACTGCGTAAATTCTTCGGAAAATCGTGTACATTAAATGCTCTGACTGTCTAGATTTGCAGATAAATTGAAAATCCAGAACTGAGTAAATTTATCGGGAAATTCTGTACATTAAATGTATGGAAAGTCTGGTTTTACGGAGAAATTGAAAATCCAAAATTTCGTAAATTCAGCAGGAATTGTGTACATTATATATGTACGGAATATCTGGATTTCCAGAGAAATTGAATATCTTGAAATATATAAATTCAACGGGAAATTATGTACATTATATGTACGGAATGATTGGATTTGCAGATAAATTGAAAATCCAGAACAACGTAAATTCCACGAGAAATTGTGTACATTAAATGTACGGAATGTCTGGTTTTGTGGAGAACTTGAATATTCAAAATTTTATAAATTCAACGAGAAGTTGTGTACATTATATATGTATGGAATGTCAAGATATGTGGAGAAATTGAAAATCTAGAACAGCGCAAATTCAACGGGAAATTGTGTACATTAAATGTACGGACTGTCTAGATTTGCAGATAAATAGAAAATCCAGAACTGAGTAAATTCATCGGGAAATGGTGTGCATTATATATGTACCAAATATCTGGATTTGCAGAGAATTTGAATATCTAGAACTGCGTAAATTCATCGGAAAATCGTGTACATTAAATGCTCTGACTGTCTAGATTTGCAGATAAATTGAAAATCCAGAACTGAGTAAATTTATCGGGAAATTCTGTACATTAAATGTATGGAAAGTCTGGTTTTACGGAGAAATTGAAAATCCAAAATTTCGTAAATTCAGCAGGAATTGTGTACATTATATATGTACGGAATATCTAGATTTCCAGAGAAATTGAATATCTTGAAATATATAAATTCAACGTTAAATTATGTACATTATATGTACGGAATGTTTGGATTTGCAGATAAATTGAAAATCCAGAACAACGCAAATTCCACGAGAAATTGTGTACATTAAATGTACGGAATGTCTAGTTTTGTGGAGAAATTGAATATTCAAAATTTTGTAAATTCAACGAGAAGTTGTGTACATTATATATGTATGGAATGTCAAGATATGCGGAGAAATTGAAAATCTAGAACAGCGCAAATTCAACGGGAAATTGTGTACATTAAATGTACGGACTGTCTAGATTTGCAGATAAATTGAAAATCCAGAATTGAGTAAATTCATCGGGAAATTGTGTGCATTATATATGTACCAAATATCTGGATTTGCAGAGAATTTGAATATCTAGAACTGCGTAAATTCATCGGAAAATCGTATACATTAAATGCTCTGACCGTCTAGATTTGCAGATAAATTGAAAATCCAGAACTGAGTAAATTTATCGGGAAATTCTGTAAATTAAATGTATGGAAAGTCTGGTTTTACGGAGAAATTGAAAATCCAAAATTTCGTAAATTCAGCAGGAATTGTGTACATTATATATGTACGGAATATCTGGATTTCCAGAGAAATTGAATATCTTGAAATATATAAATTCAACGGGAAATTATGTACATTATATGTACGGAATGTTTGGATTTGCAGATAAATTGAAAATCCAGAAGAACATAAATTCCACGAGAAATTGTGTACATTAAATGTACGGAATGTCCGGTTTTGTGGAGAAATTGAATATTCAAAATTTTGTAAATTCAAGGAGAAATTTGGTATATTATATATGTATGGAATGTCGGGATATGCGGAGAAATTGAAAATCTAGAACAGCGCAAATTCAACAGGTAACTGTGTACATTAAATGTATGGACTGTCTAGATTTGCAGACAAATTGAAAATCCAGAACTGAGTAAATTTATCGGGAAATACTGTACATTAAATGTACGGAAAGTCTGGTTTTACGGAGAAATTGAAAATCCAAAATTTCGTAAATTCAGCAGGAATTGTGTACATTATATATGTACGGAATATCTGGATTTGCAGAGAAATTGAATATCTTGAAATATATAAATTCATCGGGAAATTATGTACATTATATGTACGGATTGTTTGGATTTGCAGATAAATTGAAAATCCAGAACAACGTAAATTCCACGAGAAATTGTGTACATTAAATGTACGGAATGTCTGGTTTTGTGGAGAAATTGAATTTTCAAAGTTTTGTAAATTCAACGAGAAATTGTGTACATTATATATGTATGGAATGTCATGATATGCGGAGAAATTGAAAATCTAGAACAGTGCAAATTCAACGGGAAATTGTGTACATTAATTGTACGGAATGTCTGGTTTTGTGGAGAAATTGAATATTCAAAATTTTGTAAATTCAACGAGAAATTGTGTACATTATATATGTATGGAATGTCAGGATATGCGGAGAAATTGAAAATCTAGAACAGCGCGAATTCAACGGGAAATTGTGTACATTAAATGTACGGACTGTCTAGATTTGCAGAGAAATTGAAAATCCAGAACAACGTAAATTCCACGAGAAATTGTGTACATTAAATGTACGGAATGTCTGGTTTGGTGGAGAAATTGAATATTCAAAATTTTGTAAATTCAACGAGAAATTGTGTACATTATATATGTATGGAATGTCAGGATATGCGGAGAAATTGAAAATCTAGAACAGCGCGAATTCAACGGGAAATTGTGTACATTAAATGTACGGACTGTCTAGATTTGCAGAGAAATTTAAAATCCAGAACTGAGTAAATTTATCGGGAAATTGTGTGCATTATATATGTACCAAATATCTGGATTTGCAGAGAATTTGAATATCTAGAACTGCGTAAATTCATCGGAAAATCGTGTACATTAAATGCTCTGACTGTCTAGATTTGCAGATAAATTGAAAATCCAGAACTGAGTAAATTTATCGGGAAATTCTGTACATTAAATGTATGGAAAGTCTGGTTTTACGGAGAAATTGAAAATCCAAAATTTCGTAAATCCAGCAGGAATTGTGTACATTATATATGTACGGAATATCTGGATTTCCAGAGAAATTGAATATCTTGAAATATATAAATTCAACGGGAAATTATGTACATTATATGTACGGAATATTTGGATTTGCAGATAAATTGAAAATCCAGAACAACGTAAATTCCACGAGAAATTGTGTACATTAAATGTACGGAATGTCTGGTTTTGTGGAGAAATTGAATATTCAAAGTTTTGTAAATTCAACGAGAAATTGTGTACATTATATATGTATGGAATGTCAAGATATGCGGAGAAATTGAAAATCTAGAACAGTGCAAATTCAACGGGAAATTGTGTACATTAATTGTACGGAATGTCTGGTTTTGTGGAGAAATTGAATATTCAAAATTTTGTAAATTCAACGAGAAATTGTGTACATTATATATGTATGGAATGTCAGGATATGCGGAGAAATTGAAAATCTAGAACAGCGCAAATTCAACGGGAAATTGTGTACATTAAATGTACGGACTGTCTAGATTTGCAGAGAAATTGAAAATCCAGAACAACGTAAATTCCACGAGAAATTGTGTACATTAAATGTACGGAATGTCTGGTTTGGTGGAGAAATTGAATATTCAAAATTTTGTAAATTCAACGAGAAATTGTGTACATTATATATGTATGGAATGTAGTAGAGTTCAACACCTTAGGGACTACTTTCATCCCTCGAATCTTTGAGGACCGAGACTGGGCAAACTTGTTTGGAAACTTTGATGATCCAATGGATGAGCTGGTCAAAGAATGCTTCGCCAATGCATCTGATCTTGGACCTATCCTCGTTTTCTGGGTCAGAGGAACAGAGTTTAGTGTTACCCCAGACTCCATAGCAAATCTTCTCGACATCACCAGACCTCAGAATGTGAATTTAACTCCCTATGATGAAAGAAATCCAGAGGTTGGAGAAATCCTACAAATCCTAGGACACGATCATGAGGTATCCAGTGCAGGAACCTCCATTAGCACTGCAAAGTTTGCCCCTGAGCTGACCACACTGAAGTTGATCATGTTCACCAACCTCTACCCACTGTCCAACACCACATTCATCAATCTTGGGAGAGCCATATTTCTGTGTGATCTCATTACCGGAGCACCCATTGATATATGTGCGCACATCTACTACAACTTGAGGAAGACCGCGTGTCGATCTACAGCTCGAGGAATCATTCCATTCTGCAGTCTCGTCATGAAGCTCATTCTTCATGCAGGCATTATTCCTCCTGCAGATGGAAAAATGTTGCCTCGCCAACGTCCCATTTCCATGTTCACTCTTCAGGCTAGCAGAAGTCACTCATCTAAATCACCAAGAAGCGCTCACATCTCTCCGGTCTCTCCTTCTGCCTCAGAGCCACCTGCACATAACACGTCACGTGTTGCTCCAGAAACTTCACCGGGTAGTACTCCGCAAGCACAGGCTGCACCTCCTACTGATCGAGTCAGCAGTGTACTTGAGCACATTCAGAGACGTGTTGATGAGCTAGTGACTCTTCTCTACTCCACAGACAACCGTGTTCAAATGCGTCTCGAGACTATGGAGAATCAGCTAGATGAGATTCAACGAAAGTTGGACGAAAGTCTTTAGCTATTCGTGACAAAAAGGGGGAGAGCATACAGTAAGGGGGAGAGAAAGTTCAAAAGGGAAGTGTGCATAGTGATAGGGGGAGTACACACACACACATACTTTTGTTATAACTTTGTTCTTACTTTTACCTTACAAACTTATGATTTAGGGTTTATGCTTTGTTGGATATTATCTAATGTTTCTATGTTTTGTTTTTGATACACTATGTTTCTGGTGTATTGTTGATACACTCTTGGTTTGATGATGTTATTCAGGAAATTCTGTATTTGTACCCATATGCTTTTGTAAGCTTTTAGGGTTAATGGGATTAAGCATATTTGTAGGCCTTGTGGTTTGTACCATGCTTAAGTGCAGCCTTTATGCTTGTTGAAATCAGTACTTTGTTCCAAATGTTATGCATTGTGGTTTAATGTACTGTCACTCTTGTGCCCTTGTAGGATTGTTCCTAGATGCATATGCCTTGTGTGCTATGCATTGGTTGAGTGTTGAGCATACAAGTATCTTGCCTTGTGCTTGCTAACTTGTATGTTCTTGTGTTCATTCCAAGTGTGAATGAACACTGTGATCACTTCCTTGTAGTGTTCACTTGGTTGATCAAGCCATGGGTTGTTTATCAAACTCCATCTTTGCTTGATCACTTTCAGCTTGTTTCATATGCATCTATAATTTTCTGCTTACAATAATCAAAGTGTATTGTTGTGTTTCAGGAGTATATTGTTCATATGTTTCAAGTGCTTCACAGCTTCTAGAGTTAGGTGTGAGTGAGTTTTGTTCAACTGTTCCCTACTCACAGTTTAAGTCTAGAGTCTGTTTTAGGGTTTTGTCACGGAATAGCCAAAGGGGGAGATTGTAAGGTTGAATTTATTCACCCATCTAATTGGCTTTATTCCGTGCCAAATTTGCTTGTAATTCAGCATTTAGTAACCCTGTATTTAGGTGGGATTTGTGTAAGGGTAGTGAGTGAGATAGAGTGAAGATTGCTCAAGAGTGTGCAAGAAAACAGAGTGTCGCGGCTGGGACTCGCGGCTGGACTCGCGGCTTCAACCCGCCAGAATCTGCACACGTGCCAAGCATGCTGGAAGATGAACAGTCATGCTAGCTGGAGCACTACAGGACAAAACAGGACAACTGGCCATACGGTTATCTCGCGACTGGAACTCGCGACTGAGTCAAGCCGCGAGGTCAAGCCACGAGGTCAAGCCACGAGCCACCCCTGTTTTGGAAAAACCTGACGTTTCGCATTCCACTCCACTCCAGTATAAATACCCTTTTAACCCACGATTTAAAGAGAGCTTCTAGAGAGAATTTTGTGAGAGAAACCCTAAAGAAAAACCAGATTGTTTTACCCACAATCTCTACCTTAGAGTCTCATCAAAATCCCTCACTCTCTTCCTCTCCATTGTCAAATCCTTGAGAGGCCATTATAACCAAACCTGGTTCTCACCATTATCATCTCTGTGAGACAGACGTTTGGAGTTCTGGGAAGCAGTTAGGAAGGAGCCAATCTTTATTGGTTGATGCTACGGTGTAGTAGCGGAATCCGGTAAGCTAGAGAAGAAAAAGGTTCGGCGCAACCTCGTTGGAGCAAGAAGCTTGGAGGGCTTAGGTGCATTGGGTAGATTAGGCTTGGAGGGTCTATTGCTGTCCTTGTATCCCAACTATATTTTCTAGTGGATTGATTACCGCTTGGAGGGCGGCGGAGAGGTTTTTCGCCGAGGTCTTCGGTTTCCTCTTCGATAACATATCTGGTGTTATCGCTGTGTTTGCATCTTCCTTCCTCTCTATCTCTGCCTTTACATTATCTGCTGTGGTTTAATTTGTTATGGCTTAGATAGTTGTTTAACCAATTACATGATATAGCATATGTTAAGTTTCCGCACATTAATTGTTTAACATATTGCTTGTGTTGGTTAAGTTGGTTTTTGGGGGTCTAAACGTTCAAAAGTGTATTTGTACACGTTTTTGAACTTTCATAATGTTTTTTAATTTTTAAAATTTTTTTGCATTTATTTTTGAATTCTCTAAATCGGGTCGGGTTCGAACGGATAGGAAGGAAATTTTTTTTGTTCTCTATTTTTCGTCCTGTCCTGACCCGTTTTGTCTTGAAATGAAGACTGGATGATGTTTTTTAATTTTTAAAATTTTTTTGCATTTATTTGTGAATTTTCTAAATCGGGTCGGGTTCGAACGGATAGGAAGGAAATTTTTTTTGTTCTCTATTTTTCAGCCTGTCTTTGTCCGTTTCGTCTTGAAATGACGCTTGGAGGATTTTTTTTTAATTTTTAAAATTTTTTCGCATTTATTTTTGAATTTTCTAACTCGGGCCGGGTTCGAACGGATTGGGAAGAAATTATTTTTGTTCTCTCTTTGTCGGCCTGTACTGGCCCGTTTCGACTTGAAATGAATACTGGATGATGTTTTTTAATTTTTAAAATTTTTTGCATTTATTTTTGAATTCTCTAACTCGGGTCGGGTTTGAACGGATAGGAAGAAATTTTTTTTTGTTCTCTATTTTTCCGCCTGTCCTGACCCGTTTTGTCTTGAAATGAAGCCTAGATGATGTTTTTTAATTTTTAAAATTTTTTTCCATTTATTTTTGAATTTGCTAACTCGGGTCCGGTTCGAACGGGTATGAAGAAAATTTTTTTTCTTCTCTATTTTTCGGCCTGTCTTCACTCGTTTCGTCTTGAAATGAAACATGGATAATGTTTTTTATTATTTAGAATTTTTCTGCATTTATTTTTGAATTTTCTAACTCGGGTCGGGTTTGAACGGATAGGAAGGCAATTTTTTTTGTTCTCTATTTTTCATCCTATCCTTGCCCATTTCGTTTTGAAATGAAGCCTGGAGGATGTCTTTTAATTTTTAAAATTTTTTCGCATTTATTTTTGAATTTTCTAACTCGGGCCGGGTTCGAACGGATAGGAAGGAAATTTTTTTTGTGCTCTATTTTTAATCTTGTCCTTGCCCGTTTCGTCTTGAAATGAATCCTGGAGGATGGTTTTTAATTTTTGAAATTTTTTCGCATTTATTTTTGAATTTTCTAACTCGGGTCGGGTTCGAACGGACAGGGAGGAAATTAATTTTGTTCTCTCTTTTTCACCCTATCCTTGCCCATTTCATCTTGAAATGAAGCCTGGAGGATGTCATTTAATTTTTGAAATTTTTTCGCATTTATTTTTGAATTTTCTAACTCGGGTCGAGTTCGAACGGATAGGAAGGCAATTTTTTTTGTTCTCTATTTTTCATCCTGTCCTTGCCCGTTACGTCTTGAAATGAAGCCTGGAGGACGGTTTTTAATTTTTGAAATTTTTTCGCATTTATTTTTGAATGTTCTAACTCGGGTCGGGTTCGAACGGATAGAGAGGAAATTATTTTTGTTCTCTCTTTTTCACCCTATCCTTGCCCATTTCGTCTTGAAATGAAGCCTGGAGGATGTCATTTAATTTTTGAAATTTTTTCGCATTTATCTAAATCGGGTCGGGTTCGAACGGATAGGAAGGCAATTTTTTTTGTTCTCTATTTTTCAGCATGACTTTGTCCGTTACGTCTTGAAATGAAGCCTGGAGTGTTTTTTTTTTAATTGTTAAAATTTTTTCGCATTTATTTTTGAATTTTCTAACTCGGGTTGGGTTTGAACGGATAGGAAGGAATTTTTTTTTTGTTCTCTATTTTTCTGCCTGTCCTGACCTGTTTTTTCTTGAAATGAAGCCTAGATGATGTTTTTTAATTTTTAAAATTTTTTTCCATTTATTTTTGATTTTGCTAACTCGGGTCGGGTTCGAACGGATAGGAAAGAAATTTTTTTTGTTCTCTATTTTTCAGCTTGACTTTGTCCGTTACGTCTTGAAATGAAGCCTGGAGTGTTTTTTTTTTTAATTTTTCAAATTTTTTCGCATTTATTTTTGAATTTTCTAACTCGGGTCGGGTTCGAACGGATAGGAAGGAAATTTTTTTTGTTTTCTATTTTTCGGCCTGTCCAGACCCGTTTCGTCTTGAAATGAAGCCTGGATGATGTTTTATAATTTTTAAAATTTTTTTGCATTTATTTGTGAATTTTCTAAATCGGGTCGGGTTCGAACGGATAGGAATGAAATTTTTTTTGTTCTCTATTTTTCAGCCTGACTTTGTCCGTTACGTCTTGAAATGAAGCCTGGAGTGTTTTTCTTTTTAATTTTTAAAATTTTTTCGAATTTATTTTTGAATTTTCTAACTCGGGTCGGGTTCGAACGGATAGGAAGAAATTTTTTTTGTTTTCTATTTTTCGGCCTGTCCAGACCCGTTTCGTCTTGAAATGAAGCCTGGATGATGTTTTATAATTTTTAAAATTTTTTTGCATTTATTTGTGAATTTTCTAAATCGGGTCGGGTTCGAACGGATAGGAAGGAAATTTTTTTTGTTCTCTATTTTTCAGCCTGTCTTTGTCCATTTTGTCTTGAAATGAAGCCTGGAGGATTTTTTTTTTAATTTTTGAAATTTTTTCGCATTTATTTTTGAATTTTCTAACTCGGGCCGGGTTCGAACGGATTGGGAAGAAATTATTTTTGTTCTCTCTTTGTCGGCCTGTACTGGCCCTTTTCGACTGGAAATGTTACCTGGATAATGTTTTTTAATTTTTAAAATTTTTTTGCATTTATTTTTGAATTCTCTAACTCGGGTCGGGTTCGAACGGATAGGAAGGAAATTTTTTTTGTTCTCTATTTTTCGGCTTGTCCTGACCCGTTTTGTCTTGAAATGAAGACTGGACGATATTTTTTAATTTTTAAAATTTTTTTGCATTTATTTGTGAATTTTCTAAATCGGGTCGGGTTCGAAGGGATAGGAAGGAAATTTTTTTTGTTCTCTATTTTTCAGCCTGTCTTTGTTCGTTTTGTCTTGAAATGAAGCCTGGAGGATTTTTTTTTAAATTTTTAAAATTTTTTCGCATTTATTTTTTAATTTTCTATCTCGGGTCGGGTTCGAACGGATAGGTAGGAAATTTTTTTTGTTTTCTATTTTTCGGCCTGTCCAGACCCGTTTCGTCTTGAAATGAAGCCTGGATGGTGTTTTATAATTTTTAAAATTTTTTTGCATTTATTTGTGAATTTTCTAAATCGGCTCGGGTTCGAACGGATAGGAAGGAAATTTTTTTGTTCTCAATTTTTCAGCCTGTCTTTGTCCCTTTTGTCTTGAAATGAAGCCTGGAGGATTTTTTTTTAATTTTTGAAATTTTTTCGCATTTATTTTTGAATTTTCTAACTCGGGCCGGGTTCGAACGGATTGGGAAGAAATTATTTTTGTTCTCTCTTTGTCGGCCTGTACTGGCCCTTTTCGACGGGAAATGATACCTGGATAATGTTTTTTAATTTTTAAAATTTTTTTGCATTTATTTTTGAGTTCTCTAACTCGGGTCGGGTTCGAACGGATAAGAAGGAAATTTTTTTTGTTCTCTATTTTTCGGCATGTCCTGACCCGTTTTGTGTTGAAATGAAGACTGGACGATATTTTTTAATTTTTAAAATTTTTTTGCATTTATTTGTGAATTTTCTAAATCGGGTCGGGTTCGAACGGATAGGAAGGAAATTTTTTTTGTTCTCTATTTTTCAGCCTGTCTTTGTCCGTTTCTTCTTGAAATGAAGCTTGGAGGATTTTTTTTGAATTTTTAAAATTTTGTCGCATTTATTTTTGAATTTTCTAACTCGGGCCGGGTTCAAACGGATTGGGAAGAAATTATTTTTGTTCTCTCTTTGTCGGCCTGTACTGGCCCGTTTCGACTTGAAATGAAGACTGGATGATGTTTTTTAATTTTTAATATTTTTTTGCATTTATTTTTGAATTCTCTAACTCGGGTCGGGTTTGAACGGATAGGAAGGAATTTTTTTTTGTTCTCTATTTTTCCGCCTGTCCTGACCCGTTTTGTCTTGAAATGAAGTTTAGATGATGTTTTTTAATTTTTAAAATTTTTTTCCATTTATTTTTGATTTTGCTAACTCGGGTCGGGTTCGAACGGATAGGAAGGAATTTTTTTTGTTCTCTATTTTTCAGCCTGACTTTGTCCGTTACGTCTTGAAATGAAGCCTGGAGTGTTTTTTTTTTTAATTTTTAAAATTTTTTCGCATTTATTTTTGAATGTTCTAACTCGGGTCGAGTTCGAACGGATAGGAAGGAAATTTTTTTTGTTTTCAATTTTTCGGCCTGTCCAGACCCGTTTCGTCTTGAAATGAAGCCTGGATGATGTTTGATAATTTTTAAAATTTTTTTGCATTTATTTGTGAATTTTCTAATTCGGGTCGGGTTCGAATGGATAGGAAGGAAATTTTTTTTGTTCTCTATTTTTCAGCCTGACTTTGTCCGTTACGTCTTGAAATGAAGACTGGAGTGTATTTTTTTTTAATTTTTAAAATTTTTTCGCATTTATTTTTGAATTTTCTAACTCGGGTCGGGTTCGGACGGATAGGAAGGAAATTTTTTTTGTTTTCTATTTTTCGGCCTGTCCAGACCCGTTTCGTCTTGAAATGAAGCCTGGATAATGTTTTATAATTTTTAAATTTTTTTTGCATTTATTTGTGAATTTTCTAAATCGAGTCGGGTTCGAACGGATAGGAAGGAAATTTTTTTTGTTCTCTATTTTTCAGCCTGTCTTTGTTCGTTTTGTCTTGAAATGAAGCCAGGAGGATGTTTTTTTAATTTTAAAATTTTTTCGCATTTATTTTTTAATTTTCTATCTCGGGTCGGGTTCGAACGGATAGGAAGGAAATTTTTTTTGTTTTCTATTTTTCGGCCTGTCCAGACCCGTTTCGTCTTGAAATGAAGCCTGGATGATGTTTTATAATTTTTAAAATTTTTTTGCATTTATTTGTGAATTTTCTAAATCGGCTCGTGTTCGTACGGATAGGAAGGCAATTTTTTTTGTTCTCTATTTTTAATCCTGTCCTTGCCCGTTTCGTCTTGAAATGAAGCCCGGAGGACGGTTTTTAATTTTTGAAATTTTTTCGCATTTATTTTTGAATTTTCTAACTCGGGCCGGGTTCGAACGGATAGGAAGGAAATTTTTTTTGTTCTCTATTTTTCGGCTTGTCCTGACCCGTTTTGTGTTGAAATGGAGACTGGATGATGTTTTTTAATTTTTAAAATTTTTTTGCATTTATTTTTGAATTCTCTAACTCGGGTCGGGTTCGAACGGATAGGAAGAAAATTTTTTTTGTTTTCTATTTTTCGGCCTGTCCAGACCCGTTTCGTCTTGAAATGAAGCCTGGATGATGTTTTATAATTTTTAAAATTTTTTTGCATTTATTTGTGAATTTTCTAAATCGGGTCGGGTTCGAACGGATTGGAATGAAATTTTTTTTGTTCTCTATTTTTCAGCCTGACTTTGTCCGTTACGTCTTGAAATGAAGCCTGGAGTGTTTTTCTTTTTAATTTTTAAAATTTTTTCGAATTTATTTTTGAATTTTCTAACTCGGGTCGGGTTCGAACGGATAGGAAGGAAATTTTTTTTGTTTTCTATTTTTCGGCCTGTCCAGACCCGTTTCGTCTTGAAATGAAGCCTGGATGATGTTTTATAATTTTTAAAATTTTTTTGCATTTATTTGTGAATTTTCTAAATCGGGTCGGGTTCGAACGGATAGGAAGGAAATTTTTTTTGTTCTCTATTTTTCAGCCTGTCTTTGTTCGTTTTGTCTTGAAATGAAGCCTGGAGGATTTTTTTTTAATTTTTAAAATTTTTTCGCATTTATTTTTTAATTTTCTATCTCGGGTCGGGTTCGAACGGATAGGTAGGAAATTTTTTTTGTTTTCTATTTTTCGGCCTGTCCAGACCCGTTTCGTCTTGAAATGAAGCCTGGATGATGTTTTATAATTTTTAAATTTTTTTTGCATTTATTTGTGAATTTTCTAAATCGGCTCGGGTTCGAACGGATAGGAAGGAAATTTTTTTGTTCTCAATTTTTCAGCCTGTCTTTGTCCCTTTTGTCTTGAAATGAAGCCTGGAGGATTTTTTTTTAATTTTTGAAATTTTTTCGCATTTATTTTTGAATTTTCTAACTCGGGCCGGGTTCGAACGGATTGGGAAGAAATTATTTTTGTTCTCTCTTTGTCGGCCAGTACTGGCCCTTTTCGACTGGAAATGATACCTGGATAATGTTTTTTAATTTTTAAAATTTTTTTGCATTTATTTTTGAATTCTCTAACTCGGGTCGGGTTCGAACGGATAGGAAGGAAATTTTTTTTGTTATCTATTTTTCGGCATGTCCTGACCCGTTTTGTCTTGAAATGAAGACTGGACGATATTTTTTAATTTTTAAAATTTTTTTGCATTTATTTTTGAATTTTCTAAATCGGGTCGGGTTCGAACGGATAGGAAGGAAATTTTTTTTGTTCTCTATTTTTCAGCCTGTCTTTGTCCGTTTCGTCTTGAAATGAAGCTTGGAGGATTTTTTTTGAATTTTTAAAATTTTGTCGCATTTATTTTTGAATTTTCTAACTCGGGCCGGGTTCAAACGGATTGGGAAGAAATTATTTTTGTTCTCTCTTTGTCGGCCTGTACTGGCCCGTTTCGACTTGAAATGAAGACTGGATGATGTTTTTTAATTTTTAATATTTTTTTGCATTTATTTTTGAATTCTCTAACTCGGGTCGGGTTTGAACGGATAGGAAGGAATTTTTTTTTCTTCTCTATTTTTCCGCCTGTCCTGACCCGTTTTGTCTTGAAATGAAGTTTAGATGATGTTTTTTAATTTTTAAAATTTTTTTCCATTTATTTTTGAATTTGCTAACTCGGGTCGGGTTCGAACGGATAGGAAGGAATTTTTTTTGTTCTCTATTTATCAGCCTGACTTTGTCCGTTACGTCTTGAAATGAAGCCTGGAGTGTTTTTTTTTTTAATTTTTAAAATTTTTTCGCATTTATTTTTGAATGTTCTAACTCGGGTCGGGTTCGAACGGATAGGAAGGAAATTTTTTTTGTTTTCTATT
This sequence comes from Quercus mongolica, assembly GCA_011696235.1. Lineage (NCBI taxonomy): Eukaryota > Viridiplantae > Streptophyta > Magnoliopsida > Fagales > Fagaceae > Quercus > Quercus mongolica. The sequence continues at coordinate 155,609 of JAAMOV010000013.1, forward strand.
TTTCGGCCTGTCCAGACCCGTTTCGTCTTGAAATGAAGCCTGGATATGTTTTATAATTTTTAAATTTTTTTGCATTTATTTGTGAATTTTCTAAATCGGGTCGGGTTCGAACGGATAGGAAGAAATTTTTTTTGTTCTCTATTTTTCAGCCTGTCTTTGTCCGTTTTGTCTTGAAATGAAGCCTGGAGGATTTTTTTTTAATTTTAAAATTTTTTCGCATTTATTTTTTAATTTTCTATCTCGGGTCGGGTTCGAACGGATAGGAAGGAAATTTTTTTTGTTCTCTATTTTTCGGCCTGTCCAGACCCGTTTCGTCTTGAAATGAAGCCTGGATGATGTTTTATAATTTTTAAAATTTTTTTGCATTTATTTGTGAATTTTCTAAATCGGCTCGGGTTCGAACGGATAGGAAGGAAATTTTTTTTGTTCTCTATTTTTCAGCCTGTCTTTGTCCGTTTTGTCTTGAAATGAAGCCTGGAGGATTTTTTTTTTAATTTTTAAAATTTTTTCGCATTTATTTTTTAATTTTCTATCTCGGGTCGGGTTCGAACGGATAGGAAGGAAATTTTTTTTGTTCTCTATTTTTCAGCATGACTTTGTCCGTTACGTCTTGAAATGAAGCCTGGAGTGTTTTTTTTTTAATTGTTAAAATTTTTTCGCATTTATTTTTGAATTTTCTAACTCGGGTCGGGTTCGAACGGATAGGAAGGAAATTTTTTTTGTTTTCTATTTTTCGGCCTGTCCAGACCCGTTTCGTCTTGAAATGAAGCCTGGATGATGTTTTATAATTTTTAAAATTTTTTCGCATTTATTTGTGAATTTTCTAAATCGGGTCGGGTTCGAACGGATAGGAAGGCAATTTTTTTTGTTCTCTATTTTTCAGCACGACTTTGTCTGTTACGTCTTGAAATGAAGCCTGGAGTGTTTTTTTTTTAATTGTTAAAATTTTTTCGCATTTATTTTTGAATTTTCTAACTCGGGCCGGGTTCGAACGGATTGTGAAGAAATTATTTTTGTTCTCTCTTTGTCGGCCTGTACTGGCCCGTTTCGACTTGAAATGAAGACTGGATGATGTTTTTTAATTTTTAAATTTTTTTTGCATTTATATTTTAATTCTCTAACTCGGGTCGGGTTTGAACGGATAGGAAGGAATTTTTTTTTGTTCTCTATTTTTCTGCCTGTCCTGACCTGTTTTTTCTTGAAATGAAGCCTAGATGATGTTTTTTAATTTTTAAAATTTTTTTCCATTTATTTTTGATTTTGCTAACTCGGGTCGGGTTCGAACGGATAGGAATGAAATTTTTTTTGTTCTCTATTTTTCAGCCTGACTTTGTCCGTTACGTCTTGAAATGAAGCCTGGAGTGTTTTTTTTTTAAATATTCAAATTTTTTCGCATTTATTTTTGAATTTTCTAACTCGGGTCGGGTTCGAACGGATAGGAAGGAAATTTTTTTTGTTTTCTATTTTTCGGCCTGTCCAGACCCGTTTCGTCTTGAAATGAAGCCTGGATGATGTTTTATAATTTTTAAAATTTTTTTGCATTTATTTGTGAATTTTCTAAATCGGGTCGGGTTCGAACGGATAGGAATGAAATTTTTTTTGTTCTCTATTTTTCAGCCTGACTTTGTCCGTTACGTCTTGAAATGAAGCCTGGAGTGTTTTTCTTTTTAATTTTTAAAATTTTTTCGCATTTATTTTTGAATTTTCTAACTCGGGTCGGGTTCGAACGGATAGGAAGGAAATTTTTTTTGTTTTCTATTTTTCGGCCTGTCCAGACCCGTTTCGTCTTGAAATGAAGCCTGGATGATGTTTTATAATTTTTAAAATTTTTTTGCATTTATTTGTGAATTTTCTAAATCGGGTCGGGTTCGAACGGATAGGAAGGAAATTTTTTTTGTTCTCTATTTTTCAGCCTGTCTTTGTTCGTTTTGTCTTGAAATGAAGCCTGGAGGATTTTTTTTTTAATTTTTAAAATTTTTTCGCATTTATTTTGTAATTTTCTATCTCGGGTCGGGTTCGAACGGATAGGTAGGAAATTTTTTTTGTTTTCTATTTTTCGGCCTGTCCAGACCCGTTTCGTCTTGAAATGAAGCCTGGATGATGTTTTATAATTTTTAAAATTTTTTTGCATTTATTTGTGAATTTTCTAAATCGGCTCGGGTTCGAACGGATAGGAAGGAAATTTTTTTGTTCTCAATTTTTCAGCCTGTCTTTGTCCCTTTTGTCTTGAAATGAAGCCTGGAGGATTTTTTTTGAAATTTTTTCGCATTTATTTTTGAATTTTCTAACTCGGGCCGGGTTCGAACGGATTGGGAAGAAATTATTTTTGTTCTCTCTTTGTCGGCCTGTACTGGCCCTTTTCGACTGGAAATGTTACCTGGATAATGTTTTTTAATTTTTAAAATTTTTTTGCATTTATTTTTGAATTCTCTAACTCGGGTCGGGTTCGAACGGATAGGAAGGAAATTTTTTTTGTTCTCTATTTTTCGGCTTGTCCTGACCCGTTTTGTCTTGAAATGAAGACTGGACGATATTTTTTAATTTTTAAAATTTTTTTGCATTTATTTGTGAATTTTCTAAATCGGGTCGGGTTCGAAGGGATAGGAAGGAAATTTTTTTGTTCTCAATTTTTCAGCCTGTCTTTGTCCCTTTTGTCTTGAAATGAAGCTTGGAGGATTTTTTTTTAATTTTTGAAATTTTTTCGCATTTATTTTGAATTTTCTAACTCGGGCCGGGTTCGAACGGATTGGGAAGAAATTATTTTTGTTCTCTCTTTGTCGGCCTGTACTGGCCCTTTTCGACGGGAAATGATACCTGGATAATGTTTTTTAATTTTTAAAATTTTTTTGCATTTATTTTTGAGTTCTCTAACTCGGGTCGGGTTCGAACGGATAAGAAGGAAATTTTTTTTGTTCTCTATTTTTCGGCATGTCCTGACCCGTTTTGTCTTGAAATGAAGACTGGACGATATTTTTTAATTTTTAAAATTTTTTTGCATTTATTTGTGAATTTTCTAAATCGGGTCGGGTTCGAACGGATAGGAAGGAAATTTTTTTTGTTCTCTATTTTTCAGCCTGTCTTTGTCCGTTTCGTCTTGAAATGAAGCTTGGAGGATTTTTTTTGAATTTTTAAAATTTTGTCGCATTTATTTTTGAATTTTCTAACTCGGGCCGGGTTCAAACGGATTGGGAAGAAATTATTTTTGTTCTCTCTTTGTCGGCCTGTACTGGCCCGTTTCGACTTGAAATGAAGACTGGATGATGTTTTTTAATTTTTAATATTTTTTTGCATTTATTTTTGAATTCTCTAACTCGGGTCGGGTTTGAACGGATAGGAAGGAATTTTTTTTTGTTCTCTATTTTTCCGCCTGTCCTGACCCGTTTTGTCTTGAAATGAAGCCTAGATGATGTTTTTTAATTTTTAAAATTTTTTTCCATTTATTTTTGAATTTGCTAACTCGGGTCGGGTTCGAACGGATAGGAAGGAATTTTTTTTGTTCTCTATTTTTCAGCCTGACTTTGTCCGTTACGTCTTGAAATGAAGCCTGGAGTGTTTTTTTTTTTAATTTTTAAAATTTTTTCGCATTTATTTTTGAATGTTCTAACTCGGGTCGGGTTCGAACGGATAGGAAGGAAATTTTTTTTGTTTTCTATTTTTCGGCCTGTCCAGACCCGTTTCGTCTTGAAATGAAGCCTGGATGATGTTTTATAATTTTTAAAATTTTTTTGCATTTATTTGTGAATTTTCTAATTCGGGTCGGGTTCGAACGGATAGGAAGGAAATTTTTTTTGTTCTCTATTTTTCAGCCTGACTTTGTCCGTTACGTCTTGAAATGAAGACTGGAGTGTATTTTTTTTTAATTTTTAAAATTTTTTCGCATTTATTTTTGAATTTTCTAACTCGGGTCGGGTTTTTTCGGCCTGTCCAGACCCGTTTCGTCTTGAAATGAAGCCTGGATGATGTTTTATAATTTTTAAATTTTTTTTGCATTTATTTGTGAATTTTCTAAATCGGTCGGGTTCGAACGGATAGGAAGGAAATTTTTTTTGTTCTCTATTTTTCAGCCTGTCTTTGTTCGTTTTGTCTTGAAATGAAGCCAGGAGGATTTTTTTTTAATTTTAAAATTTTTTCGCATTTATTTTTTAATTTTCTATCTCGGGTCGGGTTCGAACGGATAGGAAGGAAATTTTTTTTGTTTTCTATTTTTCGGCCTGTCCAGACCCGTTTCGTCTTGAAATGAAGCCTGGATGATGTTTTATAATTTTTAAAATTTTTTTGCATTTATTTGTGAATTTTCTAAATCGGCTCGTGTTCGTACGGATAGGAAGGCAATTTTTTTTGTTCTCTATTTTTAATCCTGTCCTTGCCCGTTTCGTCTTGAAATGAAGCCCGGAGGACGGTTTTTAATTTTTGAAATTTTTTCGCATTTATTTTTGAATTTTCTAACTCAGGTCGGGTTCGAACGGATAGGGAGGAAATTATTTTTGTTCTCTCTTTTTCGGCCTGTACTGGCCCGTTTCGACTTGAAATGAAACCTGGATGATGTTTTTTAATTTTTAACATTTTTTTGCATTTATTTTTGAATTCTCGAACTCGGGCCGGGTTCGAACGGATAGGAAGGAAATTTTTTTTGTTCTCTATTTTTCGGCTTGTCCTGACCCGTTTTGTCTTGAAATGGAGACTGGATGATGTTTTTTAATTTTTAAAATTTTTTTGCATTTATTTTTGAATTCTCTAACTCGGGTCGGGTTCGAACGGATAGGAAGGAAATTTTTTTTGTTTTCTATTTTTCGGCCTGTCCAGACCCGTTTCGTCTTGAAATGAAGCCTGGATGATGTTTTATAATTTTTAAAATTTTTTTGCATTTATTTGTGAATTTTCTAAATCGGGTCGGGTTCGAACGGATAGGAATGAAATTTTTTTTGTTCTCTATTTTTCAGCCTGACTTTGTCCGTTACGTCTTGAAATGAAGCCTGGAGTGTTTTTTTTTTTAATTTTTAAAATTTTTTCGCATTTATTTTTGAATTTTCTAACTCGGGTCGGGTTCGAACGGATAGGAAGGAAATTTTTTTTGTTTTCTATTTTTCGGCCTGTCCAGACCCGTTTCGTCTTGAAATGAAGCCTGGATGATGTTTTATAATTTTTAAAATTTTTTTGCATTTATTTGTGAATTTTCTAAATCGGGTCGGGTTCGAACGGATAGGAAGGAAATTTTTTTTGTTCTCTATTTTTCAGCCTGTCTTTGTCCGTTTTGTCTTGAAATGAAGCCTGGAGGATTTTTTTTTAATTTTTAAAATTTTTTCGCATTTATTTTTTAATTTTCTATCTCGGGTCGGGTTCGAACGGATAGGAAGGAAATTTTTTTTGTTTTCTATTTTTCGGCCTGTCCAGACCCGTTTCGTCTTGAAATGAAGCCTGGATGATGTTTTATAATTTTTAAATTTTTTTGCATTTATTTGTGAATTTTCTAAATCGGCTCGGGTTCGAACGGATAGGAAGGAAATTTTTTTTGTTCTCTATTTTTCAGCCTGTCTTTGTCCATTTTGTCTTGAAATGAAGCCTGGAGGATTTTTTTTTAATTTTTGAAATTTTTTCGCATTTATTTTTGAATTTTCTAACTCGGGCCGGGTTCGAACGGATTGGGAAGAAATTATTTTTGTTCTCTCTTTGTCGGCCTGTACTGGCCCGTTTCGACTTGAAATGAAGACTGGATGATGTTTTTTAATTTTAAAATTTTTTTGCATTTATTTTTGAATTCTCTAACTCGGGTCGGGTTTGAACGGATAGGAAGGAATTTTTTTTGTTCTCTATTTTTCCGCCTGTCCTGACCCGTTTTGTCTTGAAATGAAGCCTAGATGATGTTTTTTAATTTTTAAAATTTTTTTCCATTTATTTTTGAATTTGCTAACTCGGGTCGGGTTCGAACGGATAGGAAGAAATTTTTTTTGTTCTCTATTTTTCAGCCTGACTTTGTCCGTTACGTCTTGAAATGAAGCCTGGAGTGTTTTTTTTTTAATTTTTAAAATTTTTTCGCATTTATTTTTGAATTTTCTAACTCGGGTCGGGTTCGAACGGATAGGAAGGAAATTTTTTTTGTTTTCTATTTTTCGGCCTGTCCAGACCCGTTTCGTCTTGAAATGAAGCCTGGATGATGTTTTATAATTTTTAAATTTTTTTTGCATTTATTTGTGAATTTTCTAAATCGAGTCGGGTTCGAACGGATAGGAAGGAAATTTTTTTTGTTCTCTATTTTTCAGCCTGTCTTTGTCCGTTTTGTCTTGAAATGAAGCCTGGAGGATTTTTTTTTAATTTTAAAATTTTTTCGCATTTATTTTTGAATTTTCTAACTCGGGTCGGGTTCGAACGGATAGGAAGGAAATTTTTTTTGTTTTCTATTTTTCGGCCTGTCCAGACCCGTTTCGTCTTGAAATGAAGCCTGGATGATGTTTTATAATTTTTAAAATTTTTTGCATTTATTTGTGAATTTTCTAAATCGGGTCGGGTTCCAACGGATAGGAAGGCAATTTTTTTTGTTCTCTATTTTTCAGCATGACTTTGTCCGTTACGTCTTGAAATGAAGCCTGGAGTGTTTTTTTTTTAATTGTTAAAATTTTTTCGCATTTATTTTTGAATTTTCTAACTCGGGCCGGGTTCGAACGGATTGTGAAGAAATTATTTTTGTTCTCTCTTTGTCGGCCTGTACTGGCCCGTTTCGACTTGAAATGAAGACTGGATGATGTTTTTTAATTTTTAAAATTTTTTTGCATTTATATTTTAATTCTCTAACTCGGGTCGGGTTTGAACGGATAGGAAGGAATTTTTTTTTGTTCTCTATTTTTCTGCCTGTCCTGACCGTTTTTTCTTGAAATGAAGCCTAGATGATGTTTTTTAATTTTTAAAATTTTTTTCCATTTATTTTTGATTTTGCTAACTCGGGTCGGGTTCGAACGGATAGGAAGGAAATTTTTTTTGTTCTCTATTTTTCAGCCTGACTTTGTCCGTTACGTCTTGAAATGAAGCCTGGAGTGTTTTTTTTTTAAATATTCAAATTTTTTCGCATTTATTTTTGAATTTTCTAACTCGGGTCGGGTTCGAACGGATAGGAAGGAAATTTTTTTTGTTTTCTATTTTTCGGCCTGTCCAGACCCGTTTCGTCTTGAAATGAAGCCTGGATGATGTTTTATAATTTTTAAAATTTTTTTGCATTTATTTGTGAATTTTCTAAATCGGGTCGGGTTCGAACGGATAGGAATGAAATTTTTTTTGTTCTCTATTTTTCAGCCTGACTTTGTCCGTTACGTCTTGAAATGAAGCCTGGAGTGTTTTTTTTTTAATTTTTAAAATTTTTTCGCATTTATTTTTGAATTTTCTAACTCGGGTCGGGTTCGAACGGATAGGAAGGAAATTTTTTTTGTTTTCTATTTTTCGGCCTGTCCAGACCCGTTTCGTCTTGAAATGAAGCCTGGATGATGTTTTATAATTTTTAAAATTTTTTTGCATTTATTTGTGAATTTTCTAAATCGGGTCGGGTTCGAACGGATAGGAAGGAAATTTTTTTTGTTCTCTATTTTTCAGCCTGTCTTTGTCCGTTTTGTCTTGAAATGAAGCCTGGAGGATTTTTTTTTTAATTTTTAAAATTTTTTCGCATTTATTTTTTAATTTTCTATCTCGGGTCGGGTTCGAACGGATAGGAAGGAAATTTTTTTTGTTTTCTATTTTTCGGCCTGTCCAGACCCGTTTCGTCTTGAAATGAAGCCTGGATGATGTTTTATAATTTTTAAAATTTTTTTGCATTTATTTGTGAATTTTCTAAATCGGCTCGGGTTCGAACGGATAGGAAGGAAATTTTTTTGTTCTCTATTTTTCAGCCTGTCTTTGTCCATTTTGTCTTGAAATGAAGCCTGGAGGATTTTTTTTTAATTTTTGAAATTTTTTCGCATTTATTTTTGAATTTTCTAACTCGGGCCGGGTTCGAACGGATTGGGAAGAAATTATTTTTGTTCTCTCTTTGTCGGCCTGTACTGGCCCTTTTCGACTGGAAATGATACCTGGATAATGTTTTTTAATTTTTAAAATTTTTTTGCATTTATTTTTGAATTCTCTAACTCGGGTCGGGTTCGAACGGATAGGAAGGAAATTTTTTTTGTTCTCTATTTTTCGGCCTGTCCTGACCCGTTTTGTCTTGAAATGAAGACTGGACGATGTTTTTTAATTTTTAAAATTTTTTTGCATTTATTTGTGAATTTTCTAAATCGGGTCGGGTTCGAACGGATAGGAAGGAAATTTTTTTTGTTCTCTATTTTTCAGCCTGTCTTTGTCCGTTTTGTCTTGAAATGAAGCCTGGAGGATTTTTTTTTAATTTTTAAAATTTTTTCGCATTTATTTTTTAATTTTCTATCTCGGGTCGGGTTCGAACGGATAGGAAGGAAATTTTTTTTGTTTTCTATTTTTCGGCCTGTCCAGACCCGTTTCGTCTTGAAATGAAGCCTGGATGATGTTTTATAATTTTTAAAATTTTTTTGCATTTATTTGTGAATTTTCTAAATCGGCTCGGGTTCGAACGGATAGGAAGGAAATTTTTTTTGTTCTCTATTTTTCAGCCTGTCTTTGTCCATTTTGTCTTGAAATGAAGCCTGGAGGATTTTTTTTTAATTTTTGAAATTTTTTCGCATTTATTTTTGAATTTTCTAACTCGGGCCGGGTTCGAACGGATTGGGAAGAAATTATTTTTGTTCTCTCTTTGTCGGCCTGTACTGGCCCTTTTCGACTGGAAATGATACCTGGATAATGTTTTTTAATTTTTAAAATTTTTTTGCATTTATTTTTGAATTCTCTAACTCGGGTCGGGTTCGAACGGATAGAAGGAAATTTTTTTTGTTCTCTATTTTTCGGCCTGTCCTGACCCGTTTTGTCTTGAAATGAAGACTGGACGATGTTTTTTAATTTTTAAAATTTTTTTGCATTTATTTGTGAATTTTCTAAATCGGGTCGGGTTCGAACGGATAGGAAGGAAATTTTTTTTGTTCTCTATTTTTCAGCCTGTCTTTGTCCGTTTCTTCTTGAAATGAAGCTTGGAGGATTTTTTTTGAATTTTTAAAATTTTGTCGCATTTATTTTTGAATTTTCTAACTCGGGCCGGGTTCAAACGGATTGGGAAGAAATTATTTTTGTTCTCTCTTTGTCGGCCTGTACTGGCCCGTTTCGACTTGAAATGAAGACTGGATGATGTTTTTTAATTTTTAAAATTTTTTTGCATTTATTTTTGAATTCTCTAACTCGGGTCGGGTTTGAACGGATAGGAAGGAATTTTTTTTTGTTCTCTATTTTTCCGCCTGTCCTGACCCGTTTTGTCTTGAAATGAAGCCTAGATGATGTTTTTTAATTTTTAAAATTTTTTTCCATTTATTTTTGATTTTGCTAACTCGGGTCGGGTTCGAACGGATAGGAAGGAAATTTTTTTTGTTCTCTATTTTTCAGCCTGACTTTGTCCGTTACGTCTTGAAATGAAGCCTGGAGTGTTTTTTTTTTAATTTTTAAAATTTTTTCGCATTTATTTTTGAATTTTCTAACTCGGGTCGGGTTCGAACGGATAGGAAGGAAATTTTTTTTGTTTTCTATTTTTCGGCCTGTCCAGACCCGTTTCGTCTTGAAATGAAGCCTGGATGATGTTTTATAATTTTTAAAATTTTTTTGCATTTATTTGTGAATTTTCTAAATCGGGTCGGGTTCGAACGGATAGGAAGGAAATTTTTTTTGTTCTCTATTTTTCAGCCTGACTTTGTCCGTTACGTCTTGAAATGAAGCCTGGAGTGTATTTTTT